>JAOEGL010000014.1:19930625-20221226 GCA_034509955.1 Urosaurus nigricauda | reverse complement strand
TGCAAGGTTCAAAAAGGTTTTAATTTGACCAACTTAGTTATTAATTGGAACATCAAATGGAGAGTGAGATCTCTGAGTAAAACAAGTAGCAAAGAAGTCTTTCAATCAGTTCCATTTACCCCCTTCCCCGCCTTAGGCAGGGTTTCAGTCGGACAAGGGTAATACATTAAAAAAGACTGTAGGAAACTTTCCAGTTTTATTTGACTTCAAACTGCCTTTTGGGGGTGTCGTGCTTGCCCTCACAGATATGCTAGAAACATTCTGAAGATGTCTGAGTGCAAATAGATATCCACGATTTGTGTTCTCTGGAAGTATGGAGGGCATAGTCGATTCTCTTGGGTATTTTCTTCTTCAGTCCTGCTCCATTCATTGGAAAACAGCATTTCAGCCAATTAAGTAATCAGCTCTTTAAGGGTGCAAATTTTGAAGTGTGAAATGAGGCATTCCACATCATTGGGCAAGCAAAACAGTTTTTATGGCGAGAAGAACAGGAACGTAAGTGGTGTGTGTGTGTGTGTGTGTGGGAGGATTTTGAAGTCTAGTTAGAATTGGCCAACTCTGTGGCATGAAACGTGTAAAGGGAATGACAAAGCAACACAAAGAACTCTTTGTATATGTGTGTGCATGTGTCTGTCTGTCTGTATCCCAAAAGCATATGTGATTCGCCTGTGGAGAATTGGGGGGAGAGGGTTAAAAAAAATCTTACTTTATGAGGAAAAAACGAAGAGTTTCAGTGGTGCTGTTAACAAAGAGATAAAGAGAACATTTCTCGTTCTCGCCGGTTGCTCAAGGTCACGGAGGCTGCTTATTACACGTGTCCTCGGGTGCTGTCCTCTTTACAATAGGAGCTGGAATTATTTGCTGAATTATCCACTCTCGGAAGAAAGGTCCCTTTCAGCTGGAAAAGACTGTTAAGGTATTACATAGCAGCACAACCTGCCTGCTCTCATTTCTAAAGAGTTAAATCTTTGGGTCATCTCTACTCAGAATGTTACTCCAGTGGTTTATGTTTATGTATTAAATCTGATTTTCTCTGCATACAGACTTAGGCGGCAGAAAAGCTTGGTTAGGGCCTTGCTGCATTAATGTCTTATGGATGCTACCCTCCCTTGCTTCCCCACCACTGCACCTGTTCAGCTGATCTGTTTTCTAAATGCTCAGAATAAAATCCCAGATCCATTTTCTGAATGTCCAAACCCATGATAGAAGCTAGGCATTTTAACTTCAGTTGGGAGAGGAGACTCATAAAGAATGAGTTTTTGTCTAGGCAGGGTGTGATCCTTCAGGTCTGGTAATTAAAGTGGTTTGTACGCAAGCAAGAAACACTAGCACTGTTCCCACTAAATTCAGGTCTGTTTAAATCCAGCTTTCTAATGAATTTTAGTAAAGGTCTTTCTATCTTGAGCATGTATGCATGTTTTTAAGGACTTTCCAAACATGTACTTTCCTGCTGGGAGTTGTATTTGCATTATTTTCTTAGCTGTCCTCATGTCCTTACCCCTTTGAGTTAGGTGGGCAAGAGCCGCATGTTATCTCATTCCTTCCATCCCCGTGTTTGTGTTTTAAATGAGTTTTTGTTATGTGAGTGTGCGTAGGAGTGTGGGGGTGCCAGTCTTCATAAGCTTGCAGTCTCAAAATATGAAGGAAAAAGTCACCGGGCTTGCTAGTATAATTGCTCTTGTTGTTTTAAAGCATCATATGTAGAGCTTCTTCTCACAACACCATGCTTGGGATCTGCAACTTTAGTCAGCCTATGTTGACTTTTCACTCTGCCACTGTTGGCAAACCAGACCATACGGATCGTGAATGAAGCACAGGTAAGCTTTCTGCATATGTAGACATAAGTGTGGATCAGCTTTTTTGCATGCCCTCCCAGACAGAGCTTTCCAAGAGAGTTCAGTACCATGTAGACAGGGAGGTTCATGATAAAAAAACTTGTACCTAGTCAGGCTTTTGATCCCTGTACTGTCTATCCTGACTGGCAGTACCTCTCCGGGAGTCTCTGTAGCCCTGCTACCCTGAATCCCTGTGGATACTGATAGCAGGATCTGAGGATATTATATATCTTGATCAATAAAGATCAATTGATATATCAACCAAATATTTCCCCATTGAACTATAAGCTCTCTGCTGTGTATATGTGTGTGTGCATGCCTTCAAGTCGCCTGTCCACTTAATGCCATTCCCATGAATATCATAGGGTTTTCATAGGCAAGGAGTACTTGGTGGTTTTGCCAGTTCTTCCTCTGAATATAGCCCTCAGAACCTGGTATTTGTTGGCAGTCTCCCATCCAGGGAAGAACCAGAGCTGACCCTGCTTAGCTTCCAAGATCAGACAGGAGCAAGTACCTTTTAGAGGATTTAGGTTATCCTCTCTGCTACCTGCCTCTAAAGCCCCAATCTGCACAGTCTGCTTGTGGCACTAATATTTGGGTGAATAAATTCTGTAAGTCAGCCAGGGGTGCTTACAAGCTAGTAGTATGTATAGATGGTGTTGTGTGATTTGCTTGTTGGTGATTTTTATGAGAGTAAGGCTAAGCAATGAATGCAGGTGCGTTGCTGTAGAAGTTCTGAGTGTAGCAACTATCCAAGAGTTTTTTGCTTTGATCATTATATTTGTTATTGAAAATTGTTGGAAGATGAAGAGGCTGCCAGGCTGATGAATCTTTCTTCTGATATTGTACTGTTTAAATGGGACTCATGCACCAGGTTTCAAATATATGGGTCCATCTAGAAACAGCTTCCCAGCCTGATCCGTTACTAAAAGATGTAATGAGAACGATGATCTCTAGAGAGAGGGGAGGGGAAAGGAAAGATTTGCTTGTACCTACTTTCCTTTGGGGCACCTTCTCTATCATATGATGAGAATCATTACATTGAAGTATCTGTGTAGGTGGATTTATATTTCTAGTGAGCATACAAGAGAAATCACTGGGGATGAAAGGGTGGGATGTGGGCTTGATAAGGAGAGCGCTATTAATGTGGCATTGTGTGTATTTTGTCAGAGGTTTGGTAACTGAGAGAGGTTACATTTTTGCAAAAATCTCCCCAAGATGGTAGAATGACAAAAATCTTAATTCTGTGTGACATGCTTTATGCCAAAGATATAAAACATTAAAGCCTTATCCTTCTGTTTCAGATTTCATTTAGTTATTTCAGTTTATCTCCTGCAGTTGCAGCCAAATGGAAGGAAAATCCCTTGCGATATGTTCCACGGGTTGTGTCCTTGTAGGGGGAAAACTTAAATATATAAATTCAACTTAAACTTAAATATATAAATTTAAATCTCCAAATTTCTGCTTATGCAAGTGTTGGCTGTAATAAATATACTTCTTCTAAATACTCTTACCCCACTCCTAAATTGTTGACTTGGTCAAAGGAGCCTGGAGATCATTCTTGCCCTGGAACAAAATACGCCGTTTGACACTGATAGAAGCATGGCAATGGCAGTGGTAAGCCATCTCTGAGGATTCCTTGCCAAGAAAACCCTACGAAATTAATGGTGTTGCCATAAGTCGACAGGTGACCAGGAAGGTGCCTGTGTGTGGGCAGACACACACCTCATTTTCTCAACTTTAAACTATGCTTGCACTAAAAGTCTGCCTTCCCTTCCTTATTCCCTCTGGCTGCTGATGACACTCATGATTGACCTCTAGCAGGGCCTCTTAACCTCTTTAATGGAAGCTGAAAATCTAGGCTATTAAAATACAGCATTTCTTCTTAGAAGTGGATTTAAAGCTATTCAAACCAGCAGAGGAACAAAATGAGGAGCTGTAAAAGTTCTGAGACAGATGGGGAACAGTGCTCTCATCTGAATCCTTATTTAATATCCTCAAAGTTGACTCTTTTGAGAGCATTCTCTTGTTGACAAAAGAAGACCCAAGTATATGTTTGAGAATGGGTTTTCCCTCTTCTTCTACATCTTTTTCAGAAATTAGTTGATTAAAATTTCATTTTGGTTGAAAGACCACTCCCCCCCCCCTTCCTCATTAGGACACAAAAGTAACACAGTGACCCCGGTGGTGGTTTTGGTAAGGATCTTTCTCTCCTTAGTATGTTACATGCCTTCAAGTCAATGCCAGTTATTGGCAACTCTCTTGTAGGGTTTTCCTAGCAAGATTTCTTTCTTAAGAAGAGGTTTGCCATGACCTTACTCTTAGGAGACTGAGATAGTTTGATTTGCCCAGGGTCACCCAGTGGGTTTCCATGGCTGAGCAGGGATTTGAACCCAGGTCTCCCAAAGCCCTGCTCCAACATTCAAATCACTGCACCATTCTGGCTCCCAAGGATAGCTCCCCCTTTATCTGCTCCTTTTGAAGTGGGAAATTTTTACAATTGACTTAGTGGAATTTGCTCACCCATGCACATTTTAAAAATATTTGGGGGTTTTCCCCCCAATAATTTGTATGCCATCTTGTGGCTACTCAAATACATGACAGTATTTCAAGTACATATGGTATGCTGATTTCAAGACTTAGGCATGTGACTAAGTTACCTTTTCTCTTTAAATGAAGCACCTGCATGACAGGGACCTCCCTACATGATACTGGATCATGGCACTCTTATGTCTTCAAACTAAAATTGGTAAGGGGCCTATTTCAGTTACCCAAGCTCAGGAGCTCAAGACCTGCTGATGAGATCTAGATTTGCATAGAACATAATCAGTAATACTATGTATCTGATTTGATTGCTGTTGAGTTCCTGTTCTATCAGTTCACCTTTGCAGATCCATATCCTTTTCGAGATAGTGATGGATACTAACAAGTGTCATGGCCTAACATCTCTTAGAAACAAGAAGGAGGCATGGAAGTCTCCAGTCTATGACTGTACAGCCTAGTTTCAAGAAAGCATGCACAAAAGCATCAAGAGCATATATGTATTATCCAGATCACTCAAAAAGTAGAGATAGTTTTCCCACAGAAGAATTCCAAAACCCTTATTGGGAGACCTTTGTTATGGCAATCAGGGGGCACAAAACCATGTACTTTTGGGAACTTCAGGCAAGGTACTACAAAAAGCAGGGAGAGAGAGGGTAAGGGGGGCATTTGATCTTAATGTGAGCTGCATGTTGTCTTAAAATGTAATGGGTATGGAAGGTTTTGCAGACCATCATCTGATGAGCTCTCACACACACACATATGAATGGGACATGAGCATCAACGTATTTTGTTATCCACAGGAGGTCCTAGAACCAAACCTCAGCAGATACCAATGCACCCACTATATATAGTTGCATCTTTTTGCTTGGTCTGATAAAGGCCTACCACAGTATGCCTATATTTGTGAGGGTGGAAGACCATGACTAGGCAGAAGGTTAGAGTCACTGTGTATCTCCATATTTTCTACTCCTTGAGGTTCAGAGCTGGCTTTAGGTTCAAGGAGAGCCTAAGCTGTGCCTTCTGGTGCACCATCTGTTGGTTGACCAGGACAGGCTTACCTAGCAGCAGTAGTGTGCCACAATGCCCTAAGAACTGCTATTTAAATTTCCCACAATGGCACATAATACCAGGATATTGAAAAATGTTGTCAGCTGTCTAGTTTTGCCTTAACTGCCAGGCCAATATGTGTGTGTCGCACGTGGGGGGGGGGGGGGATAAAGGAGACCTGAGAAAAGTGTCAGTAGTGGACTTTACGTGAAGCATCAGGAGGTGACAGATATTGATGCTGTCTAGCATAGTGGAGTGAGAAAGTGTTAGGCACAGAGGAAGCTGTTTTCTATGGAATCTGACCATTGTTCCATCTCATAAAAGGCTACAATTTGCAGGCCCCCAGCTGGAGGATTCTGGGAGTTTTAATCCAAAAAGTAACTTTTCCAGGTTCTAATCTATCTCTTTTGGTACTATCTATGCTGCCAAACAGTATTTTTCTAAGGTTTCAGCCAGAAATGTTTTCCATATTACCCATAGATCACCAGGATTGAACCTGGGACCCTCTGCATACAAAGCTTGTGTTCTGCCGCTGAAATCTTTGGCCTTTTTAATGTGACACCTTTCTTTCCTAGTATGATTTTCGTGCCTTTTTGGATGGTCTAATAAAGGTATTATTATCACTGTGTGACTGAAGTAATGAAGTGATAGCAGCTGAAGGTGTAGAACTGCATTAAGGGTGAAGACTGACAGACACTGTAAAGTGCTTGGAAGTGGTCTGAATCCACACCAGTGTTCAGGGCCAGAAAATGGATGTTCTAACACTTCAGAATGTCCTGTCTGTCTTTATGCATAGTGGAGAAAGAACCTTGATAACAGTTATCTGTCCTTAGTGCTGGCATTTAGAACTTTGGGCAGCCTCTTTCATCACCCATATCTTTATGGCTAGTTTTCTTTCTGTGGTGTGCATTTCAACATATATATTTTTTCCTTTAAAATTTCAGCTACACATCTTTAAAACTGTGAAGTAAAAAAAGACTATTTCTTTTAGAACAGACCTCTTGCAGCCTAGTGTATAACTCCCCTAATTCAACTTACTTGAATTTGAGATGCTGAATTGAGAGGACATAACCGACTTAAATTTTGCTGCTTAACCTGGGCTGTGCATTGGCCCGTACGATGGTGCACATGTAACTAAACAAAAAATTCAGTTTGGAAAAAATCTAGGATATGAATGAATAGAGGAGGAGGATGAAGGCTGGAATTCATGATCACAGTTAACTGATTCGTAACTGATTTGTATTCAGTAGCACATGGAATACACAGGGATCTTAAAAGTCCCCAGTCTTGAGTTATTGGGCATCAGCCGCTGCGAGCCATGGGAGGCTGTTCTTTTGTCAATCAGGATGCAGCAGACTTGACATTTCCATCACCTGCTCCAGAAATCTCTTATGCGAGGAGGAATTGCAACAGAGATCCTGCAGCAGTAAGGCAGAATTGGGGGGGGGGGGGGTGTCAGGCCAAGAGATGCTACTTACTTCAGTATACTTAGTAACTTGACAAAGTGACTGCTTCAGAATCTCAGCCAATATTTTTAAAAACCAAGATCAAATGACATCTAGAACAGATTATGTTTATCAGTTTTGATGCCAAAAATAAAAGTGTTGTTTTGGGCTTCTTTAAAGCTAGTATAGTAGTAGGAAGAAGGCTGTGGGTTTAACATTTTATATAAATGGATATACTGGGCATAATAGCAGTGCGTTAAGAAGTATAATAAAATCATAGTAGAATATATTCCATATAATTCAAAAGGAATTCAGAAGAATGGCTCTACGAACATAGTTTTTAATATGGCTTAAAAATTCAGGGCATGACTTGGAAAAATGTGATTTTGAATCTAGGTAGAATTGCAGTATTACATGTTAGTGTATAAAGATACTAGGTATACCACAACCAGTAGAATTATTATGATTGATTAACTGTGCTGTAGTTTTGGAAATGGGCGTTCAATCTCAAGTGATTTCCTTTGGGCCACTGGACTAAAATTCTCTTAACTGGTTTGCATTAAATGCCACATATATTCAACTGCATGCATCCTTGATCCTATAAACGAGAGTTATAGGTGAGAATCCCCTTCCTTCTCTATGTTGGCTATGCTTTTTGTTATATAGGATTGTGTAGCTGGCATCCAGAAATACAATTGGCCCAAGCAGTCCTGTGTTGTCCATATATTGTGTGTGATTTAGCGTAAGAAAGTTGAATATACAGGTTGAGTGTCTGTTATCTGAAATGCTTGGGACCAAAAAAGTTCTGTATTTTGGATTTTTATTTTATTTTATGTTGGAATACCTGCAGTGAGACATATTTTCTTTTGGAATACCTATAGTGAGACATAAAGTCTGGAGAAATAGCAGGAGGTGTGGAGTACTTGCAAACACAGTACATACATGTAATATGCTACTTGTGGGGTAGCTCACAAAAAAGATTTTGGATTTTGTAGTAGTACAGATTTCAGAATTCTGGATAAGGGATTCTCAACAGTTTGTTCTTTACTGAAGATGCAACTATCGCAGCTTCGTTATAAGAGCCTATATACGAGTGATTCCCAGCCTTTGGTCCTCGAGATGTTTTGGACTTCACCTCCCAGAATTCCTGACTGTTGGCCAAGCTAGCTGGGGCTTCTGGTAGCTGAAGTCCAAAATGCCTGGAGGACCAAAGGTTGGGAATAACAAACCCATTCTGTGACTGCTGATCCATATATGGGGCTTTTTACATTGGCTGAAAGGGGCGGTCCAAACTCGCCCCTTTCAGCGGCGGGATGACGCCGAGGCTGCCGCACGGGCAGCCTCTAGGCCTCCTCCCACCGCTTTTGGAGGCCGCGGGGAACCGGCAAACTGCCGGTTCCCCGCGGCCTCCAAGCGGGGTGCAGCGGGTGCTCTGGGCACCCGCTGCACCCCGCTTCCCTCGGCGGGGCTGAAGGGAGGAAGGGGCCGCCGCCGCGGCCCCTTTCTCCCTGGGTCTTTGCCGCGGCCATCTAAAGGCCGCGGCAAAGACCCGCCGCAAGAAAAGAGCTCCGAGAAGGAGCTCTTTTTTTGCGCCACGGGAAGGGCGCGATTGGCGCCCTCCCGCGGCGCAAAAGCGTCATAACGTGCGCAGCGCGTCAAAATGCTGCTCACGTGATGACGCTTCTACGGCGCCTCCGTGTAGAAGCCGCCATCTTTAAATGGCGGCTTCCACGCGGTTTAGGCTTAGGGAGGGTGTAAAAGCTACGCCCTCCCTAACCCTAAAAGCGGGCTTTTTAGCCCTAAATGCGCCTTTTTTTGCCCGTCTAAAACAGGCCATATATGTTTACATGTATAAAATATTCTTATCTTGCTCCTCTGTCAAAAAGATTCCTAGAGGAGTTTACCATAATCAGTAAAAGCCAGCCCCCATCTTCAGGCCTGCAGTCCAAAAAGACCGACAT
Source organism: Urosaurus nigricauda (assembly GCA_034509955.1). NCBI lineage: Eukaryota > Metazoa > Chordata > Lepidosauria > Squamata > Phrynosomatidae > Urosaurus > Urosaurus nigricauda. Next base: position 20,212,394 of record JAOEGL010000014.1, on the reverse strand, counting down.
ATCATCCTGAAATACCTGCTCTTATCTGAGTTCAGAAACTAAGAAATGTTGGGCTGGGTTAGTAGTATAATGGGACACTGCCAGGGGAGACCAAGTATCTCCAGATTAGGATTAGGAAAAAATCTGCTTGAAACCCTGGAAAGTCATTGTTGCCAAGGTTGACAGTGCTAGACTACCGGTATATGAATCAATTAATGTGATCCAGTAAAGGGCAGTTTCTTGTGATTCAAACATAATACAGTGGGTCCTTCGTATCTGCTGGGGTTTGGTTCCAGCACCCAACCCGGTGGATACCAAAATCCATAGATTCCAGGCTGAGTCGACCCCAAGCCAGGCTGGTATTGAACTCACAACTATTACAGGTTGAATCTCCCTTATCCCCAATTCCGAAATATTTCAAAATCCAAAATTGTCTACAAGGGTGGCTGAGATAGTGACACTTTTGCTTTCTGATGGTTCACTGTACACAAACTTTGTTTCAGGCAAAAGATTATTAAAAATACAGTATTGTGTATAAATTTACCTTCAGGTTATGTGTTTGAGGTGTATATGAAACATACATGAATTTCTAGTTTTGACTTGGGTCGCATCTCCAAGATAGCTCATTATCTGTGTGCATATTTTCTAAAATTTGAAAAACTCTGAAATCCAAAGCACTTCTGGTCTCAAGCATTTTGGATAAGGGAGACTCAACCTGTGTATACAATTTAAAAAAAATAAACGGTTTCATTTATATACCATTTCATACCACCTAAGCAGTGTCTAAGCGGTTTACCACCGTAAGCTACTGCCCCCAACAATCTGGGTACTCATTTTAGTGACCTTGGAAGGATGCAAGCCTGAGTCAAACTTTTGAGCCCTTTTGTTGGTATTGAACTCACAACCTTATGGTTTTGAATGAGTGGCTGCAGTACAGGCATTTAACCATTGTGCCACCAGGGCTCCTTGGTATTTTGGCATAATAAATAGTGTTCCTTATATAAAATGGCAAAATGAAGGTTTGGTTTTTGGATTACTATTTTTTAGAAGGGAATATTTTCAAGCCGTGGATGGATGAATCAGTTGGTGCTGAATTCATGGATACGGAGGCCTGCCTGTATGGTGGTCATTTAGCAGGCCCTGCTTCTCACATTATCTTGGAATGGCTACTAGTGGTGATCGTGGAAGGAGGAACCGGATCCAAGTTAGCTACTAGGTATTGGCTTTTATGGCGCTAAAACGGCACAACTCACACACAAGAGGGAAGTGTCAGAAAGCTCACAAAAACTCAAAGGTTTGCAAAAGTAGGGGGAAAACCCTTTAGGGAGAAAATGTAGAAACCTGAGAGGGAGAACATCAGACCTCCCAGTGGTAACTGATCATGATTGGTGATCATAGAATACTGGCTGATTAATGAGATGGGAAAAGGAAAAAGAAGGAGAGGGATAAGTTGGAAGAAGGTTATGAATGGATGGACAGAACGTTGAACAAGAGCACTCCAGACTGTGACATATCCCACTTGTTTTTTTACACAAACTTGCTTGTTTCTTAGGATTGTATTCTTGCCTGCATATACGCAGGGCTAAGCATTTGCCATGTGAAAAATAAGAGACATGGAACAAAAACTGCAAAGTCAATCCCTGTGTGTTGTGTGTGTGTGTGAATGATTTTCTGTCTGCAAGAAATTAATTCCCTCTGACACTGGAGGTATAATTTGAACATTTATCAAACACAGCAAATGAAAGTGGAAACTTATTTATTTATGTATAGTATTTATACCAGTATCTGCTCTTCAGCCAAAAAAGGTTCCCAGAGCAGCTTACAAACAGTTAATTTGACAGTTTGGTGCCCTCAGGCTTACAATTGAAATAAGAGGCAACGGCATACAAGGAGAAAGGAATGGAGGTGGGGATTAAATCCGGCAGATACTGCCTGTTCTTCTCTCCCTCAGAGGCCACAGCAGTGGCAGTTGGACTGGAGGGAAATGTGTTGTTGTGTGTTTAACTTGCTGTTCTCCCTTATGTTGTCAGCAAGAGAGTGAATATTGTTTCTTTTGTGCCATTAAGAGACCTCCAAGTGTCTTCTCAGTCCAGAGCCTCTCAGCCCTAAACCCTAAAGTACTGTGTATCTTCAGAATGATTGGAAATCCTCCATAAATACCTCTCCAAAACATGCCTCCTTTAGAATGTATGATTGGCTCCTGAAAAGCATTCCATGAAGGCTGCACTGTAATCCTTTTATGTTACTTCTTCAGTGGAGATTACGCAGTGAGAAATAATTAGGAGATTAATTTTCACCTGTCACTGCCAATAATAGATAACCTTGATACAGTGACAGGGCTAAGATTGCTGGAGAGAGGAGGTGGATGGAAAATCATTTAACCCTGCTGTGTGATGGCAGTGGAAAGCAACAGGGGTGGGGTGGGGGGAAGAAGGCCCTTTCTGCTTCTCTCTCTCAAATATTTGATAGGTTTCCACAACCTTACAGGGCCAGGCATCTTATAGTTTGGCCGGGAGCAAACTGTGTTGCTCACAAAGCTTGAAAAAGTTGGGATTATAACCTCCAGGATCCCCTACCCACCCAACATGGCCACTGGCCATTTTGGCTGGTGGACCCTCCAAACTGTACCCCAAAAGTAACTTTTTCAAGCTCTATTGCTTACATTTACCCAGGCCCCATCAATATGCTCTGAAACACATTGCAGAAATAATCCAGTTTGAGACTGCTTGAACTGCCCTGGCATAATGCTAGGGAATTCTGGGAACTGTCGTTTTGTGAAATATTTCGCCTTCTCTGTCAGAGAAATCTGGTGCCACAATAAACTACAATTCCCAGGATGTCCTAGCACTGAGCCAGGGCAGTTAAAGCGGCCTTAGACTGGATTATTTCTGCAGTGTGTTTGGGACCTGTAAAGGAACAGTAAATTGCAAAGTACTGTGGCTGTGTCTTCTTTTGTTTCTCTTCTCCCACCTACCATTTTTCTGCACCCTCTCTGAGTGAGTCTTGCTTATAACTATAATCCTATATATGATCTGAAAGCACATGATGCAGCAGCCTTTTTTGGTGCTAAGGGAAGTCTGGATTTGGTCTATATCTGGGTAATGGTTCAAGGCTTTACAAGTTCCCTCATGGAGGAAACGAAGGATAAAATTAAGACATTAAGCTATTGCTGAAACTCTGTCCAGTGGTGTTTCCATAGTGGAGGGAGCTTTCACTGAAGTTGTGAAACTTTTCCTCCACATTGCTCTGGGTCAGAATCAATGGACAAACAATCACACCAGTTCCATCAAATCTATTGACATCCCCATTAAACAATTTGTGAAAGATGAAGACAGGGAAACATTCTACAGCCTGGAAAACTCCTATGTAGATGCTACTAAATAGGTTTTTATATCAAGGTTACAAACATCCTACTGACAAAATGAAGCAATTTTAGAACTCTGGTACACTGAAATTGTTGAGTTCCAATGTCTTAATTATGGCAACTAGACAAATAGTAACAGAGATGGGAAAGTTAATACAGTAATTGGAACAACTCAGTTGGTAGTAGAAGGCAGCTCTGTAGGTCTACACATGGAGTAGCATTCAGCACCTTTTTAAATAGGCCTGTTAATAGGTTGCATTCACAACTGTCTTTTAAAATAGACTTCACACACCAATTGGATAAGCATTAACTGCTCTGCCTGCCTGTAGTTACTTTGCAAATGATGTAGTTTTGTCCTCTGCTTTTTCCCCCCAGTTTGCTCCATAACCACATTACGTTGCTGTTGAGGAGGATTGGGAGAAGGGTAATTCATTATCTGCCACCTGCTTCTTACTGTGGCTCTGTATTTTTCATTGTATAGTTTGCCCTGTGTCAAGCAGTTACATGATTATTAATTTTAATTAGCTGCTATCAATTCTCTGAGTCTGTTCAATTCATGGCATGGAGGTACTTCCAGAGAGTAACAGCAGTGCTTTTGTGGATGACAGCCTTGACATTGAATCTCAGCCTCCAGGCTGATGTTAGCAGAGTCATTGTCAGGAAGGGCACTAGATCTAAACCATCTTGTTTTGTTGGTTGTTATGTTAAAACATTTGTTATGGCACTAGATCTAAATCAGAACTTGGAAATCTATGACTGGGCCCTGTCTACATGGAGCAAATAAAGCATCCTCTCCCCGTCTTCTCAGCAGGGAGACTGGACAATGCATGGTCTAAGCTCCAGTTCTGATGCAAACAGACGGGATGACATCTGGTCTGTTCTGCACCAGAACCAGGGTATACCCCTCTTAAAATGGATTTGAAAAACTTAACTGTTTGCTTCAGATCTTCCTAGGAGAGCCAGAGCCCTTTGTTCTGATGCCAGGTGGATGTTTAAAACATGTCCCTTTGAGCCACCCGGTGTGTCTGCCGCTGCTGCCACTTGCTTGCTTTGAGGTCAGAACAAAGGTGCACAACCATGTGATTGGGGATGGGTGCCTTGTTCTGGCCTCAGAGCAAAGCAGCGTGGAACAGTGAACATGCTGGGCAGCTCAGTGGGACATTTGTGCGATCAGCTTCTGAACAGCAAGTCTTTGCAGAGCAGGAGGATTGAGGCAGTTCTGGAGCCAGGATATTCTGGGCTGCCCTTGGTCAGTGCAGAAGGACCTTAGACTACAATTCCCAGAACCCTGCCGTCATTGTGACCACTGGCTATGCTGAATGGAAAATTAATAGAGCTAAAGAGTTCTGAAAAACTCCTCAGCTCACATATTGGTGATATTTTAGTAATAAAATTATTACCCAACATTGATTTTTGTAGTCCAAAAAAGTAACTTTATCAAGTTCTAATCTAAATCCCCATGATAATGAGGATCTCTTCTAAGGTTCAGGACCTCTTTTTTGTTTATATTACATTCTATGACATTACATATATTGATGATACCATATACATTAATGGTACTATCCCAGTAATGTCTACTTTGCCTAGTAGTAGCTATGGCTCTCCAGCAAAGATCTTTTTGAGCACCGTATTCTGACAGCATTTTAATTAGAGATGGTTTGGACTGAAGTTGGGACTTTCAAGTATGTCCAAGCATTTCCTGTGTAACTTGGTTGTCAGAAGGTAATACTGTGTATCAGACATAAGAAACGAGGCTTGATCTGATTACATTACAGGAAAACAAACATGGCATCTACTGTTGAAAGCCAGTGGTAATTCCAAAGTCAAACATTTGAAGTGGCATATTGATAAGGAAAAACAACAGCAACACTATTTGCCTCAAAGGCCTGGTTAGTAAGATGTGATACCATCTATTATGATGCAGAATCTATTTTCCTTTTAGTTGATATTTGCAATTTCCATAGCAGTTTTTAGTGTAGAGATCATTTAGGTCCACTATGAGAATCATAGGGGAGCAACAGATGGGCAGGTCAAAGTGGCTTGAAGCTGCCTTTTCTGAAGCCACATTGAAACCCCACCAACCACACTGCCGGCTCCCAAGGCAACTGGAGTGCTCATGTCATGACCACATGACATGGCTTCAATCCAGGAAGAAGCGGAAAAAAAGCTGCTTCTTTTTGAAACTGCTTTTCACTGCATAAGCTGCCTAGGGGGCACTTTCCTGCTGGGTTCAAGGCAAGTGTCATCTAACTGCCACACTTTCAAGTCAGCCTGAAAAACACCTCTTTTTGCCTGTCTGTTTCGCTGCATAGAATTGGAAGGGGCCCACGGGCCATCAAGTCCTATCCCATGCTCAATGCAAGATCTCCAACTAAAGCATCCCTAGCAGGTTGCTGTCCGGCCTCTTTTGGAAGGCGTTCAGAAAAGGAGGCCCTCAACACCTTTCTAGGCAATTTGTTCCATTGCTAAACCACTCTTACTGTCAAGTTTCTTCTGATGTTCAATCCAAAACTACTGTTTGTCGTAGTAGAGAGCAAGCCCTCACTCTTCTCTTCATGACAGCCCTTGAGGCATTTAAGCAGTTCAGTCATGTCACCACTCAGTCTTCTCTTCACCAAGCTGAAGATGCCTAGCTCCTTCAGCTTCTCTTCATGTTTTGTTCTCCATACATCTTGTCATCCTTGTTGACCTTCTCTGAACCTTCTCCAACTTGTTCATCTGCTTAAAATGAGGGGCCCAGAACTTAATACAGTATTCCAGATGAGGCTTGACCAGCACAGACTAGCATGACTGGAACTTCCCTTGACTTGGAAACTGTGGTTCTATTAATGCAGTCTAAGCATTTGATTTCCTCACTGCAGCATCATGATGCCAGATCATGTTCAACTTACATTCAACAATAATCAAAAGGTCCATTTTACATGTAGTATTGCTGAGACAAATATCTTCTGTACCTGTAGGGAGATACTGAAGGCACAATTTCAAACAGTTCCAATGAGGAAGAAAAATGGGAGGTGTCTCAAGAAGCCAGGATGGATGACTAAGGAACTTTCAACTGAGATAAGCCTTAAACAGAACATGTATAAGAAATGGAAAAATGGGGAAATCACCAAAGAGGAATTCAAACAGATAGCCAGCACATGTAGGGGTAAAATTAGAAAAGCTAAAGCGCAGAATGAATTCAGGCTTGCTAGAGAGGTTAAGAACAATAAAAAGGGCTTTTTTGGGTATGTCCGAAGCAAAAGGAAGAAGAAGGAAACAGTAGGACCACTGCGTGCAGAAGATGGCAAAATGCTAACAGGGGACAGAGAAAAGGCAGAATTACTCAACACTTTCTTTGCTTCATTGTTCTCAGAAAAGTCAAAGGGTGCTCAACCTAAGGATAATGGGGAAGAAGACAGAATAGGGGAATTTCAGCACAGAATAAGTAAAGAGATACTACAGGAATACTTGGTTAACCTAAATGAATATAAGTCTCCAGAACCAGATGAACTACATCCAAGGGTATTAAAAGAACTGGCAAATGTAATATCAGAACCACTGGCAATAATCTTTGAGAACTCCTGGAGAACAGAAGTCCCAGCAGACTGGAGGAGGGCAAACGTTGTGTCCATCTCCAAAAAGAGAAAAAAAGAGGATCCCAACAATTACCGTCCAGTTAGTCTGACATCAATACCAGGAAAGATTCTAGAGCAGATAATTAAACAGAGAGTCTGTGAACATTTAGAAGGTAATGCCATAATCACAAAAAGCCAACATGGGTTTCAGAGAAACAAGTCCTGCCAGACAAATCTGATCTCTTTTTTTGATAAAATTACCAGTTTGGTAGACAAAGGGAATGCAGTGGATATAGTATATCTTGATTTCAGCAAGGCCTTTGACAAGGTTCCCCATGACATTCTTGCAAACAAGCTTGTAAAATGTGGGCTAGACAAGGTAACTGTTACATGGATTTGTAACTGGTTGACTGACCGAACTCAAAGGGTGCTCAACAACAGCTCCTTTTCAACCTGGAAAGAAGTGACAAGTGGGGTGCCACAGGGTTCTGTCTTGGGCCCAGTGCTATTCAACCTCTTTATTAATGACTTGGATGACAGAACTGGGGCATACTTATCAAATTTGCAGATGACACTAAACTAGGAGGAATAGCCAATACTCCAGAAGACAGGGTCAAAATTCAAAATGACCTGAATAGACCAGAAAGCTGGGCCAATGCTAACAAAATGAAATTCAATGCAGAGAAATGTAAGGTACTGCACTTAGGGCGCAAAAATGAAATGCACAGATATAGGATGGGGGACATCTGGCTGAATGAAACTACGTGTGAAAGGGATCTAGGAGTCCAAGTAAACCATAAGTTGAACATGAGTCAACAGTGCGATGCAGCAGCTAAAAAGGCCAATGCTATTTTAGGCTGCATCAATAGAAGTATAGCATCTAGATCAAGGGAAGTAATAGTGCCACTCTATTCTGCTTTGGTCAGGCTCCACCTGGAATACTGTGTCCAGTTCTGGGCACCACAATTCAAAAAAGATGGGGAGAAACTGGAGCGGGTCCAAAGGAGGGCAACTAAAATGGTGAAGGGTCTAGAAACCATGCCCTGTGAGGAACGACTTAGGGAGCTGGGGATGTTTAGCCTGGAGAAGAGAAGGTTAAGAGGTGATATGATAGCCCTGTTCAAATATTTGAAGGGATGTCATATTGGGGAGGGAGCAAGCTTGTTTTCTGCTGCTGCAGAGAATAGAACGCGGAACAATGGATGCAAGCTGCAGGAAAAAAGATTCCACCTCAACATTAGGAGGAACTTCCTGACAGTAAGGGCTGTTCGACAGTGGAACACACTCCCTCGGAGGGTGGTGGAGTCTCCTTCCTTGGAGGTCTTTAAGCAGAGGCTGGATGGCCATCTGTCGGGGATGCTTTGACTGGGAGTTCCTGCATGGCAGGAGGTTGGACTGGATGGCCCTTGTGGTCTCTTCCAACTCTATGATTCTATGATTCTCTATGATTCTGTACATTTGGTTTTTTGTGGCTTAAATGTAGAATTTTGCATATGTCTGTGTTAAATTTCCTTTTTTAATTTCAGCCCAGTTTTTAAAAAAATTATCACAGTCCTTTTGAATTGGCTATCTTCCAATGTGTTAGCTACCCCTCCTAGTTTTCTATCATTTACAGATCTGATAACAATTCTCTCCACTCCATCATCTAAATCATTGATAAAGATATGGAAGAGTGTCGGCTCCAGGACAGAACCTTGTGGCTCTCCACTTTGAGACCATTCATGATGACTCTTTGAACACAGTTTTCCAACCAATTATAGATCAACCTGATGGTGTTTCCATCTATTTCATATTTAATTTGCTAATCTAAAGGCCATGGGGCCTTATCAAACACTTTGCTGAAATCTAGATAAATGACATCCACAGCGTTCCCACCATCTACTGTGTTTCCCCCAAAATAAGACAGTGTCTTATATTAATTTTTGCTCCCAAAGATGTGCTAGGTTTTATTTTCAGGGGATGTCTTATTTTTCCATGAAGAAGAATTCACATTTATTGTTGAAAAAAAAGAAGAACATTTATTATTTACTGTATATATATTTATATACAAAAACTTTGCTAAGTCTTACTTTCTGGGGAGGCCTTATATTTAGCAATTCAGCAAAAATTCTACTAGGTCTTATTTTCAGAGGAAGCAGGGTACTAAACAGATGACCTGATTGAAAAAAAGGTATAATTAGTTTGGCAGGATTGTTCTTGACAAACTCATGCTGGCTCCTACTGATTACAGCATTGTCATCAAGATACTTGCAAACAGACTCCTGTATAATCTGTTCTAATTTTTCACCTGGCATTGAGGTCAGGCTGACTGGCCTATAGTTCTCTGGATCTTCTTTTTTTGCTTTTTTTTAAAAATAGGAACAAAGTTTGCTTGCCTGTAGTCCTTTGGCATATCACAAGAAATAGTGGTGCAGCTTTTATTGAACAATGGGTGAATGTAACCTCTGGCTTTGCCATTCAAGTTCATCCACCCAGGTATTGCACCAATTCACCTCCAGCTCTTGGTCAGTTGCCTTCATGTTGCCACTTTTGTACCATGGCTTTGAGCTCTTCCTATACAACTAAAATGGTGTATCCATAGAATATAATCAGATGTGAACTGGAAGCAAGAGATGCGTTCTTCTGTTCAGCCGTCACTTCCATTGTCCTTTTGTGACTCCAGCCTTGTACATGGCTGGGAGGAAAAGAATGTCTCTAATGAAGACAGCTTTATTATGCCATGTATACCTCTAAGCCTCCTCTTCCTCCTTGCCGAACACAACTCGAAAAACCATCTCAGAAAGTCATAGTATTCTCTGGCCTGGGGATTTTCTAAGAAGCTGAACCTTGGCTTTGTTCTTGTCCCTTTCAAAATTAATTGCCTCCTTGGTTCAGGTAGGCTTAAAATACATCCTGGAATCTGAGGCTGTTGAGCAAAAGGAAGGTAATTTTTTAAAATCCCTCTTCTCCCCCCCTCCCTCCCCACCTCTTTTGTGCTGAAGTTTAAATCTACAATCTGTTGAGAATGTAATGGGAAACCAGCCTACAGAAAATGCCATTATTCATATCATCCTTAGCTCATTTATTTTATCTGCAATAGCAGTGATAAGGCAAGCTGCTTGGCAATGCTGATAAGCAGGGGAAATATCTTAGAGCTATTTGTAAAAGTTAAAGCAGATCTTGGTACAGAGAGATAGCAGGATGGGAGGGGGAAGGTCCTGACAAGCTTTTTTGGCATGCCTTTCAGCTGGAAGCTAATAAAGATTTTAATGGGGAGGCCTCATTAGGATTAGGCAGAAGATCTATTATCTTGGATTTACACAAAATAAATGGTGAAGCAACTTGGTTTTTCTTCTCCTGCCCTCCTTTCTGTACTCACTAAATGGTGCTCTAGAGCGAGAAATCTTTTAAAATTCAATCAAAATTGCTTCCTGTCAGCAGGCATTACCAGCTGTTTATTGAGCAAAGGCAGAGGAGAAACAACCTACAAGTAAATTTTCAAGGGGTGACTAGAGGGTGTGTCTGCATCAGCTGAATGGCTAGTCTGTATCTAATATCGTGCCTGAATACAGTTTGCCTTGTATTCCAGGGTGTGGGTCATACGTACACAACAGATCCAGTTTTTACTTAATGGGGCACTTTAACAAATAAACAATAAGGTATAATCAGGTGACAAGCAATCTGATCCTTGTTTATAAACCTGGCTTGTAGGTATTGCTTAAACCACAGTTTCCCAGTTCAGACATCACAGGAAACTGGTTTAATCAACCAAGGTGTGTACTGTGAAGTTGAAGGCTTTCAAGGCCGACATCCATAGTTTTTTTGTGAGTGTGTTATGTATTCTCTGAAGATGCCAGCCATAGATGCTGGTGAAACATCAGGAATAGACTCTTCTAGAACATGGCCACATATCCTGAAAAACTCATTAAAAACCAAGGTGTACACTGTTGGGACAACCGGCTGTGTCTAAACTGGGCCAGTGGATGTCAGCCACTGGATAGGGAAAGGCTTTAGCTCAGTGTTAAATCACATATTTTGCGTGCAAAAAGTCCCAGGTTCAGTCTTTGCCATTTCTAGGTCCAACTGCTAAAGTGTCTGTCTGTGATGCCAAGTCAGTGTACACAGTGCTGAGTGAGGTGTACTCTATTAAAATAGCTTCCTATGTCCTGACGTCATCTCAGCACCTCTTACTTGTCATTAAATAATGTTTTTGCCCCTTCAAGATGTGATGCTCTTTGCAACCAACACCTACACACCTTGTACTAGAAACAATATGGCTTTCCTTATTCCCCATCTTCATTAATTTGATTGTATAGGAAACACTTGGAACCCTTTAGCCGTTTTTTAAAAAACTCCTTTAAAACCCTTTTCCTTTCCTTTCCTCCTTCAATTATGCTAAATATTTGGATGCCTTCATTGAGATCCAAAAATGCACACATGTTATTGAACCAAAACAGGGTCTGCACTCAGTAACTGCCTTTGCCAACTTGCTTGCATGATTAGGAAAGGAAAGGAAATTAATACTTAATGATACTTTGCAGGTTTTTATGGCTAGAGGTGTGGCTGCTTTGTTTATTCTCATTACAGCCCACAAACAGCCCTGTCCCATGTTTTTGCTACTTGTGGTTCTTAATGTTCTGTATATGTCCTCTATGACTTCATCCACACTGCAGAAATAATCTAGTTTGACATCACTTTACTTGCCATGGCTCAATGCTGTGGAATTCTGGGAATTGCAGTTTGTTGTGGGACCAGAGCTCTCAGGTGCCACAACAAACTGCAATTCCCAGAATTGTATAGCATTGAGCTGCGGCCGTTAAAGTGGTGTCAAATCAGATCATTTCTGCAGTGTGGATGCAGGCTGCGATTTAGGCATCCAAACTTTATTGTACTTTCATTTATGTTTGTGAAGAAACCATCTTTTTGAGGAAAATTGAAGATGGCGAGCTTCAGAGTTCTTCATTGTGTAACTGTGCGTAGTTGGGTTGTATGAATTCCACATGTTTGCTATGCAAGTGCAATGAATACTCCACCAAGCATCTGTTTTTATCTGCAGCCACATTTCATGTAAACCATGGTTTCTATGGTTCTGTTAATCCTGTTGTTTTTGTTTTTAATTTAATGTTTGTAAGCTGCCTCCAGCAATTACAAATGACTTTTTAATTTTTTTATTGCATTATATTCTGTCTTATTTCCATGATAAAATTGAAGGTGCTCAGACTCAAAACTGCTTAGTTCAGCACAGTTGTGGTGTTTTTGCCTTCAGACCATAACCTTGGCCTTTATAGGATGTAACCACACTGGAGAATTAAAGCAGGTTGATATCACTTTAATTGTTATGGCTCTATCCTGTGGAATCCTGGGGTTTGTTGTTTGGTGAACTATTCAGCTGGGTCTGTCAGAGAGCTCTGGTGCCTCACCAAACTACAAATCCCTGGATCTTACAAGAGAGAAACATGGCGGATAAAGTGGTGTCAAATTCCTTTAATTCTGCTCTGTGACTACACCCATAGTTTCCTAAATATTCTTATCCTTTTGGAAAACTCAAATGTCACCCTGCTCTTGTAGTGCTGTTTTAGCTACACCTTTAAACATGGGAAATAGAGGAGATAATGTGAGCTATAACACTTGATCTTCATATTTTCTCATGTTATGAATGCATGGGGAAAAATTGCTTTATACTTTCGTGATGGGGCTATTCCCCTTTCCCCCAATGACTGTTGGCCTTAATTTAAATAAAAAAAACAGTGTTGATTAGAATTTTTGTATGGCTGCTTTGCTGGATAAAAGGAGCATAAGAAGATAGTTTCAATGAAATAACATAAATATCTAATCTCATCTGAAGATTGTACTTGCTGCATCTTTCATTGAGAGCCTAAGGTGCGTCTGTTATTGTAGACCAGGGACCTACTTATTGCTTGGCCATTGCAAGAAAATGAAATCCAGAAAAAAAAAATAAACCAAAAAGATCTTTTGTTCCGCTTTTTTGACAGTAATGTAGGAGGGTCACCATTTCAGTTGACAGTGGCCTTTGCTCTTGTGTTGCAGTCACATGTTCCACTTCAACAGCTGGGTGAAACCTTGACGCCGTTACTGTTGAGTATAACTAGGTTAGAATAATTATTTCCCTTTATCTCCTTGCTCTAAGTTCATGATAAATGGAATTCTGGAATGAAAGGAACATATATTTTTTCTGACCTGCTTATTATTACAGGCTTACCCATTCAGCTGATCATCTTGTCTGTGCTGCTGGCTTTCATCCTTGTTCTGGCCAAACAAGCTTTGTGGCCAAGAGCAAGAACTACCATCTTTGACTCAGCCCTGGGGAAGGAGATCTGTTAAAGAACACATTGAGTTACAGTCAGGCTACTTGCAGTGAACTTCTGGTTTGTCCTTTTCTTTATAAAACTGCCACACCACTCTCAAGGACCACTGCAGATTGCTCATTGCTTCAGGATAGTATTTCCTCACATTCAAGATGTGTCCACACTATAAATATACCATATATGATGTATATCATTATCCCACATGTCTCTATTCCACTATGTTTTACACTGCAGCAAAAAAAAAAAAAAAGTTTTATCCTGAAATGTAGTTGCACAGGCCTCAAGCTGCTGTACCTGCTCCTCTAGCAGGCAACCAGCTTGCACTTTCTGAATGTACAGCCTTGCAGATCCTCAGGCAAGAAAATGAACATGGTACCAGTGTTGCACATCACTGTAAGGACTCCATCACCATTTATACTCATCAAGCCGCCAAAGCCGCAAATACAAAGCTTTGTAGCAGCAAGGAAGCAGATCTATGAGCACAGTACTGTACTTGTTCAACGTCCAGTAGAGCAAAACCAGTAGCCAGGGTTCCGGAGAGCAAGTCAACGAGTCCAGTCCAGGGTCAAGAGTTCCGAAGAGCAGGTTAGCGAGTCCAGTCCAGGGTCAAGAGTTCTTGGTCAATCGGAGGTCTAGGAAGCAAGGAGTCTGGCAACAAAGTCTGAGGGAGTCAGAGAGAGAAGCTTTCGCCAAGGAAAACAGATAGACTCTGACGGAGAGGCTGGGAGTCTCATAGGTGTTTATATTAGGCCAGCTCCTTATCACAGCTACTTGGTGATTAGTGAGCGTTTCTCATATAACCTCCGGGAACACCAGACGCACACCCTTTCTGTCCTCCTTTGGCTAAAGGTAGGTACCGGCTCATCCTGCTCCTCTCTGTCTCTCAGACTTGGACTCTCTGCTGGGGGAGGCTCGGCTGCAGAGTCACAGGCTCTGTTGAAGCTGCAAAGCAGAGTAGGAGTGGTTCAGCCAACTCTGTGGGAGCTGGTAGAGCAAAACTAGGGCCTGGCAGAGCAGAGCTGGGGCCTGGCTCTGCCTAAGGTTCCATCTGCACCTGAGGGACCAACTCCTCCTCCTCCTCTGAGTCCTCAGCCTGGCTGGCCATGACACAGCTCTCCAGATCTCCCCTCTTAAGAGTCAGGAAGAGCCCCCCCCAGATGACCTTCCTGACTCCCCTCCCTCCCCACCGCCACTGCCGTCCTCCTGGAGCTGAAGTGGGGCCAGAGATTGGCAGGGGAAGGAGGAGGTGGAGGAGGAGAGGGAAATGGAGGGGGAGGAGGCATCTAGGAGGCATCCTAGACTTGCATTTCACACTGGGCAATTGTGGATTGGCTTCAAATTTGATGGGGAACAGGATTTATAAATTCTCTAGTTCACCGAATTAGCCTAATGCTGGAATTCCTAGTCATTGTGTTTGGATTGGGTTTACATTCTCTCTGACGTCATTTAGTAATCTCATTTGAAATTACGCTCAACTCCTCCGATGCCCCTGTATTGAGGTCAGTTTAAGCTTCCAATTTTCAGCGTGTGATAAAGTCCACTGTGTTTTAAGCATGTGCAGTGAATGCCGTTGTCACATCTTCATGCTGTTAGACCAGTTTGTGTGAAGCATTTGTGTGGTTAGATGCTGAAACTATTTTTTGGAAACCACAGATCTTACTAAGGATAAGATTGCCTTGGTGGGTTCAGCAGAAGTACACATCATGTTCATAGTCAAAGATAAAACTTTCCACAGGGGTTGAGAACGTTTAGCCCTCCAGACGTTGATTGAACTTCTACTTGCATCATGTCTCACTATTGGCCAGGCTGGCTAGGGCTGATGAGAACTGGAGCTCAAAGGCAGCTGGCTCCCCACTATTCTATGTAGACTATTCCTGGCTTTTTTCTTAAATTTTGATCAAAGTGCATTGATTCATAATTTGCAACCAGTTTCCTTATAAAATAAAACATTACATAGTGGTGTCAAGAGTTTAAAGATTGTTTAATTTTACTTACACACACACACACACACATACTTACTGTTATTTTAAAGTTGCTTTTTAAATGTCTGTCATTTTCTTTTAAATAGGACTGTGTTTACTGTGAGAGACAGCATAACTTAGTGGTTTGAGCACTGGACTGTGACTCTGGAGAACAGGCTTTCAATCCTGGCTCAGCCATGTAAACTCACTGGGTGACCTTGGACAAGTCACACTCTCTCAGCTTCAGAGGATGACAGTGGCAAAGGTAAAGGCAAATCCCCTCTGATGAAATGTACGAAGAAAACCCTAAGGTGGCCTTAGGGTCGCCCTAAGTCAGAAGTGACTTGAAGGCACACAACAACAAACGTTTACTGTATCTTAGCAATGAACTGTCTTAAGGATTCTTACATCTCCATACCCGCCTACACTGAGATGTTCTAGCCATCTCACAGCCTCCGGGTTCTAACCACTTGAATCCCTCCTCTCAGTGCATTTTTCAGTTCAGTGCAAGACTTCAGTTTCCTTGCCTTTCTGCATTCTTCATGATACAGTGGCCCTTTCTGAATGTTTGTGATCCAATTAAGCGAGGCTGCCACAACTTCCTTTTATAAAGGGTTGCTCATCTTCCAGAAATTATGTAATAATGAGGTTTGGTTTATATAGTTTACCCATCTCCTCATTAAAGTGCTGTCTTTTTGGAAAAGGCACTTTGCATCTTGAAATATTGCATGGTTAAAATGAAGGCAGGTTTATAAGAACTTAATGTACTTGGGAGCTAAGGTTTTGCAGCTTTATGGCAAAGATGTTGTAACAAAGGACTTTATGGTTGTGCTATATTTTACCCAAGCAGTTGTTTAAGAAAAAAACCCACAAAAACTACAGCACAAGCTGCCTGGTCAAAAGAGAGAAACTCTTCCTAGGAAAAGGTTCCCTCTATGTTCCTGGCCCATACTGTCAGTTGATTTTAATAATACAGTCCTCCCTCCATTTTTGCGGTTTTGAAACTTGCGTCCCTCACTATGGACGAGGGACGAACAGAGGGGAAAATAATGGGGTGCATGCCCCTGCGCGGCCAATGGGGCTTGAACATATGCAAACGTCCATTTTCACAAGGGAGTCTGGAATGGATCCTCGGCAAAAAAGGGGGGCCACTGTAGATTGTTGTTCTTAACCGCTGTCAAGTCAACTTGAGACATCAACTGCCCTGCTCAGGGCTATGGCTTACATGATTGAATCTATCCATCTGTAATGCAGTCTTCTTCTTTCCTTACTGCCTACTGCCTTCTACCTTAACATGCATTATTGTCTTTCTCGTGAGTCACGTCTTCTTATGATACATGTCCAAAATACAACAGTCTCAGTTTAGTCATTATAGCTTCGAGAGAGAGCTCAGGCTTGATTTGCTCTATGACCCATTTACAGTATTTGTCATTTTATCAGTCCCCAGTATCCATAGAACTCTTCTTCAACACAATATTTCAAATGAGTTTATTTCCTTCCTATCAGATGTCTTCACAACCATGTATAGAAACTGGAAGTACAATGACATGGAAAATCCTAACTTCAGTATTCAGTGCAATATCTTCACACTTCATCTTTTATATTCTTCATCTTCTTCCTCTGTAACTGGAGCATAGACTTGGATTATTTGGTCAGATTTTGCATTATAACCTTTGACTGCTTTTGATACATCTCACTATAAATGCCTCCTCATTTCTTCTTAGATTTTCATTTCCTGAGTAAATCATTGTGTAATTATCTGACTCAAAATGTCCTATTCCTGTCCAGTGTCCACTTTTCTGCAAGTATTTCAATATTTATAGGTTCCATTTCTTGTTATACTGTATGTAGCTTCCCCTGAAGCCAAAGCTTTGGACTTTCCTTTTGCTTCTGAGTATGTCAACAGCAGAATGTCTTCCAGCTGGTGTCCAGTTGTGACATTAGCTACAATAGCTTATTGAGTGCCTTTCAGCTTGTGAGTTTCATCTTATGGCATGATCTCTTGTTTCATTTTGGTTTGTCTCATTGTAAGGTTTTCTTGGTAAGACATTCAAAAGGAGTTTATCTTGCCTCTTCCTGCACAGTACTGACAAGTGTTAGCTACAGTGCCACTGCCGTTGTCTCTGCCCAGCAGCTGACTGACAGATTTAGTCTGGCTCCTCAGCTGTCTGACATGAGGGGTCCTATCAGCAGGGGTGATGCCATCAAGATAGTCTCTTGCCTCACAGGCGCATGCAGTCCCATCAGTGTGGAAAGGTAGGGTCATGGATATCCTGAACCATTCTTTAACCTTCAGTTGGTAACTATACTACATTGTTGGTTTGAACACAAGGCTGGTGGTTTAGTGCAAGAATAGGCAAAATGTGGCCCTCCAAATGTTATTGAATTGGAGTCTCATCAGCCCTAGCCAGCATATAGCTAAGTGCATTTTTACATCTGGAAAGCCACACATTGCCTATCCCTGGTGTTACTGATCATGGTGAGCACTGTTTGAGAGAAATAATTGACATTAAATGTTGTATGGCAATATTCAGTAGGAATAATGAATCTACCTTTTATCAAATTTGTCTGTTTCACCCAGTTTTGTTTAGCTCTGCTTCCTAGTGGTTTCCTGGGGTTCTTGTTCAGAGAAGGGCCATTCCTCTCATCTGTTTCCCAGTGCTTTCTTCTTGTTTTGTAATTGAAAATTCCAGAGGGAGAAATGGCAACTTTCTTCATACAAAATAGGTGCCTCTTCAACTAAGCTACACTCACTTTCCTAAATGTTCTGTATGGGCTAGACCTGATCCTGGTCACTGATCCTGGTCACCAAGCAAGGCTTGAAGTGGGTGGGGGAAAGGGTTATTTGTACAGAAGAGAATTGAGTGACATCAGCCCTCATCTGCAGTCTGAAATTCCAGACACAGTTTTGCAACTGAAGTGAGAATCTGGTCTAATTGGGAAAAGGAATAGATGGAAAACCTCCAGGGTCGATGTCAAAATTTAGACAGCAGCTCCAAACAGTAGTGGCAACAGCCGTGTTCTTCCTAAGAGATATCAAAGGCTTTGCATGCACTCTTATTTGACATTTGTTTTAACGCTGTTAGCAAACCACCTGTCTTGTTAATTAACTCTTGTTGGGAGAATATACATGGCCAGTTGTCAGATGTACTTCAGACTTCAGTAGTGGGAAGATTGTTGTACCACTGGAGGAATGGGGATACCTTTGATGTTGTTCTACCACCATGGATATTAATGCTTATATCAAAGAATATCATTATTTTATTACTCATGGAATTTATTAACTACAGAAAAGCTGGTCCTCTTCTGTATTCATTAAAAAAGCTAGTGTACACTCTCTAGTACAGTGTCTGCATCTAGGTACTGTCCTTTGTTATAATCTGTTTTATGGACTGTGGAAAGGCCAGAGAATCCTGATCTCTGCCTGGTGGCCTTAAAAAAAAGGGTGTCAAGAATGGAAGATCTGCTTCCAATCCTGGCTTGGAACTGGAAAAAAAATCTCAAACTCAGAAAAAGATGAAAACATCCCATGGTTACATCCTTGGCAGCATTTGTGCAGACACATTTTTCTCCTTGTTATTGTGGCCACCAATTCCAAACATGGTGAAGCTGCTATTTCTTTGTTAGAGGGCTGGGAGGGATGGTGTATTCTTATATACAGTGGGCTCTCCGCATCAATGGGCTAGTGATCCAAGGACTGGAGTCTCCACAGCTTGTCACTTATTGTACTCGTTACTTACTGTAATACAGTGGTCCCCCGGGATGCGAATCCCCCAGGGAACGAAATCCCCAGGACCCGAAACCGCCGGGCCACAAAAAAGCCCCCGGGATCCGAAGAAAACCCCGGGTTGCGAAAGGGAAAAACCGCGTGGCCCCTTTAAATTTGCCGCGCGGTCCGTCCACTAAAGCGGTCCCCCGGGAAACAAAGATTTCCGGGTTACGAAAAGTAATCCGGAACGGATTACTTTCGTAACCCGGGGGACCACTGTACTTATTACTTATTGTAATAATAATAATAATAAAGTTTTATTTATAGCCCGCTCCTCTGTATCCAATCGGAGCGGGTTACATCAATTAAAAAATGCAAGATAAAATATACATGACCCATACCCAACCACCCGCCCCTTAAAATTAAATTAAACTACCATAAATTAAAATGACATAGTAAAAATTTCAATTTAAAATGGCAACCCATTGCATAGAGATCAGGGTCAAGATGTTAAAATGCTAATGGGAGAGCTTAACCCAAACAGAGCCGGGAGGTTAAGAACTTTCTGGGAAGGCCTGCCGGAAGAGATGCGTCTTCAAGGCTTTTTTAAAGCAATCAGAAGATGTAATAAGACGCATCTCGTCTGGCAGGCCATTCCATAGCCTGGGAGCGACAGCCGAGAAGGCCCTCTGGGAGGTCTGCGTCAGTCTAGTCTTCATAGGCTGCAATAAGTTCCTCCCAGAAGACCGGAGTATGTGGAGGGGTTCGTATGGGAGGAGGCGGTCCCTCAGATAAGATGGACCCAAGCCATGTTGGGCTTTAAAGGTTAAAACCAACACCTTGTACTGCGCTCGGAAACTAATCGGCAGCCAGTGGAGAGATTTGAGCACTGGTTTTATGTGCTCTCTCCTTGATGTTCCCGTGACAAGCCTGGCTGCCATATTCTGAACTAATTGAAGTTTCCGAGTTAGGCACAAGGGTAGCCCCATGTAGAGCGCATTACAGAAGTCCAATCGTGAGGTTACCAAAGCATGTACCACTGACTCCAGGTCCTTTGGCTCCAGGAAAGGGCGCAGCTGGCGGATCAGCCGAAGCTGATAACAGGCACTCCTGACCACCGCATTCACCTGACTAGTCATGTGAAGTGACGAATCAAGGAGTACCCCCAGACTGCGAACAGGGTCCTTCGAGGAGAGTGTGACCCCATCTAGGACCGGGAGGTGTATTCCCAATCCTGGCTTCGGTCCTGTGACAGTTAGTACCTCCGTTTTGTCCGGATTGAGCTTCAACCTGTTTTCCCTCATCCAATCCATTACTGCCGTAAGACAGTCATTGAGAGGAGAGACGCCATCTGAAGTCTGAGCCGGCGATCTTGTCATGGAGAGGTAAATCTGAGTGTCGTCAGCGTACTGAAGACACTGAGCTCCATGCCTCCGAATGATCTCACCCAGCGGCTTCATGTAGATGTTAAACAGCATCGGGGACAGGATGGCGCCTTGAGGGACGCCACAATTAAGCTCTATCTTAGAAGAGCAACTGTCCCCGAGCCTCACCCTTTGGGATCTCCCGGAGAGAAAGGACCGGAACCACCGGAGCGCAGTGCCTCCGATCCCCAACTCTCTCAGTCGACCCAAAAGGATGGAATGATCTACTGTGTCAAAGGCCGCTGAGAGATCCAAGAGCACGAGCAGGGTCACACTACCCCTGTCAATGCTCAAGCGAAGATCGTCGGCCAGAGCGACCATGGCAGTCTCAACTCCATGTCCTGTCCTGAAGCCCGTTTGAAATGGATTCAGATAATCAGTTTCATCCAAGACAGCTTGGAGTTGGGAGGCGACTGCTCTCTCGATGACCTTGCTCAGAAATGGGGGCAAGGAGACTGGCCTGTAGTTGTTTTTATCCAAAGGATCAAGGGAGGGTTTCTTCAGGAGGGGTCTAACGGCCGCCTCCTTTAGACAAGATGGTAAAGAACCCTCCCTGAGGGACGCATTGATCACATCCCGAAGGAATGTTCTCACTGCGTCCCCTCCCTGGGCGACCAGCCAAGATGGACAAGGATCGAGAGGGCAAGTCGTCTTTCTCAAACTTCCAAGGAGCTTGTCCACGTCCTCGGTACTTGCAGGTTGAAATTCATCCAGTAAAGAAACAGCAACGGAGTTATCGGACACCTCACCTATGGGCTCTGACAAAACATTGACATTCAAGTCGGCCCTTATCCGAGAGATTTTGTCTGCAAAGAAGGTGTTAAACTCATCACAGCAGGCTGTTGTTGGGTCCAGTAGGGGATTTGGCGCAGGGGGCACCCGCGTAATACTTACTGCATATTGTAGTGTTATTCAGTGGCGGCACATGGATGCATGTTGCTGCCCACTGAATAGTATGAGATGTGACTGTCCATGTTTTTCCCCATCCATGTGGGCCCTCAGAACCAAACCCTAGTAGATGGAAAGGGTCCACTGGACATACAAATCCTGGCTGTCATGCTTGTGAGCTTTCCAAGGCACCTAGATGGACTGTTGTTGTTAATGTTCTTGTTACCAACAAAATTATTTATCTTCTGCCCTTTCCTCAAAACTGGGACTTAAGGCAGCTAGAGTTAAATCCAATTGTAGACTAGAATGCAGCGTTGGAGTCGACTGAACTTGTTAGTCGCCACTCTGTGTGTCCAGTAGGTCCCTGTATATTGAAACTAATATTGGAATTAATTGATTTTGTTTATTGTTTATTGTTGTTTTATGATTCTCCATTTTAAATACCTATATTATGATAACACTGCATTATAGTTCAACACTCTTTGCTTTGGTGATCTCTCTAATGGAATGACAGTTTTAAAGAAAGTGAAATAAAGAAAACTAGAGATAAATACTTCATATTTAAACACACATATTAAAACAGCATATCGCACAGAAAGAGGGAGAGAAAAATGTTGGTAGTTGTTTCCCATCCCTGCTTTAACCCTTAAACGTCTGTACAAGTAAATGAGTTTTGTACTCTTTTCCAGAAGCCAGAAAGAGAATGAGGCTTTCTCACCTTATCTGGGAGTTCATCCCATAGGTGCTGGGGTATATAAGCTCTGGTCCTTTCTGCCAGGTGATGCTGTACCTTTGCCTAAAGAATTCCTCTACAGGTTTATATTTTGGAGAAGAAAGAGAAAGTGCCATCCATGCTGGTCTCTATAAGAGTGTTTGATCAAAAGTTTGGGAACAGGAGTGGACATAAGTTAAAAGTAATATGTAACAAAGTACCATGGTGTATATGTTTTGTTAGTTGAGGAATTACTCAGAGGAGTTTTTGTCAATTCCTTCCATGTTACTTGTAACAAATTCCTTTTAGTAATAACCCATCTGACACCTTTGTGTGTGTTGTGTATGCGTGTTCTTTCAAGTCCTCTGGTGACCTCATGAATCTCATAGGGTTTTCTTAGGCAAAAGCACACAGTCCGACCCCAGTGGACAGATGGTTCAATGGTGTGTCTACTTCTTTGCTTTGTGCAAATAATGCACTAATCCTGAAAGAGGAAGACCTCTTTTGATGTAAAGAAGTCAGTGGTGTCACTAGGGTCAGTGTCACCTTCTCCCAAACCATACCATAAAGAATCCTTAGTATTCTCTATGGTGTGATATGGGAGGAGGCCAATGGGGTGTGTGTTAGTTACTACAGTGGATGTCACCAACCCTAATGACTCCCTGAGACAGTTTGTATATCTTTGCATAGCTATGTTGGCCATATAGCAAAGTACAGATTCGTCCAAAATCCACAAAACAGGGATACCTTTATGAGGGCAACCATAATGCTTAGTATTCTATATCCTTAATAATGTTTTTGTACTAATGTTACTCATAAATTGTAATTCCCATGTATCACTGAATGCCATGGCAATAGGTGTGACATAAACAGCTAGTAAGATTACAATCATATCTTGAAATTACAGTGTCATAACATAGCTTAAATGTATTTACGTGTACATAGTTTCATGTAGTTAAAGTGAACATTTCGCAAGAAATTTTTTTAAAATTAACTTTTTTCAAAAATTAACATTTTTCAGAAATGTTGAAATTTTATTTTATTTTTTAAAAAACCCTGGGTCCTCTCTCTCCTCCCACTGAGCCTCATCCCACTCACACCATCTCTTCAGCATTTTAAAGGGATACAGGCAAACACCACAACCAAAAGGCAGATGTTTGGGGAGCAAACCCACCACCCACCCTTAGTGTGTCTCCTGGTGTAGACCACACACCCCTAGTGTCACTGTCAAATATTCCCCATGGACTCTCCTTAAAACTCTTGTTCGAGTACCACCAATGATAGTTTTCCCTTCCTTCATTTTCCAGATGTGGTAGTGCTTGGGAGATTTGTAAAGAAAGCTTCAAGATATCCCTTTTTTAAAAGTTGAGGGCTTTGCATTTAAGTGAGTGTGCAAACAGTCCTTTGCTGAGCTTTTCTGGAGGGGCAAGCTGGCCTCATTATAAGATGCCTTAGTGTGGGGTGCGGGGGAGCATATGTGCCTCATTAATGAAGAATTACCATGCTCCATCTTATTTTAGCGGTTAACATGAAGGAAAGGAGAAAGGAAGAGGAGACATTTTCTGTTGATCTCTTTTGTTCATTCTTTTTCCTCAGAGGCAGGCTGCCAGCCTATGGCTCACTAAATTGGTAATGGTTTCTGGAAGGCATCCAGGCTGTAGTAAATATGAACTTTTGTCAATATTCCCCAAGCTTCCATGGACTCTGGGGTGGGCTTTATTAGCTGAAGGTCACTCCATTATGTTCCTCTCTCTCCTGAGACCTTTGGTTCATTTTTTTTTTTTTTTTAAGGACAGCCATCCAAAGCCTTAGAAGCCAGCATTTTGCCTTTAGCAGTGCTGGAGCTGATAAGCTTTAAGCACATATTTCATCCATCCTCTAGTGCTCTGCAAATACAAATGGTGTTTATGATTCCTTGGTTTCTTCTACATGAATGATGGCGGGGAGTGGCAAGGATTGGAAGACAGCACATGTAAACACATGCTCCCACACAGAGACAGAGGTACTCATAAACTTATAATTTTTAGGTTCCTTTATTCATCTAGATATGCTCAAGGCATTTCCTTGTGACTCAGTTGCCCTTCAGATGATCTTGTACTCCTCCCTGCTCCACATGCCAAGGAAGACTCATGGATGATGTGCGTAGCTGTGTTGGCCATTTAACAAACAAAAATCCATCCGTGATACCTTTATTGGCCAACCGAAATGCACAATATACTGGTTGCAAGCTTTCGAAGCTCCATGGTTTCTTCATCAGGCAAGATGATGTTACAAACCAAACGAGGAGGAGGAGGAGAAGAAGAAGAAACAATTGGAGTTAGTCAGATGCCTGCATGTTGTTTGAGTCCTTAGTAAAGATGTTATACTGAGGAGGATATCTTTTGCAGGCGGTCTCCCCCTCCTTCTGGCCATGCAGCAATAGGGAGATTTTCAAAGTCCAGGAAATTTAAAGTCTCTTTGCATCTCAACAGGGATTCCTCTTTGGCAATCCAATATGTCTCCATTCCAGTGAAGTCACAGGCCTCTTTGTAAGAAGAGAACAATGGATTCCTCAAGAAGTCTCCATGTTTTTGCATAAGGAACATTTTGGTGGTGTAGAGGTAAAACATACAAATTCAGTCCAAAATTAAGAAGAAAAAATGATTTACCTTGGTTGATGTCGCGGTCCACAGGCTATTCTTCATGGTTCTCCTGTTGCAGCTACAGTGTGGTATCTCACAATAAAGAAAACATGCTGGGGTAGCTGTGTTGACCATTTAACAAATACAAACAAAAATCCATCCATCATTCACTGATGTTTCATTGAATCCAAAGTTGGGCTGGGGCCCAACAGGGTAAGTCTCCCTGATCTCAGGGCTAATTCTGTCAGGAAGACTCACACAATTGGGTCCTGTCATTTTGTTGGGTCACATAAATATCCCTAGCAGATGTTGCTGCTCACAGAAAATTGCCTCCTTCCTGATTGGGTCTGCTTATTAAAGGAGTACAACATTGACTGTATCTGCACTGCACAAAAAATCCAGTTTGACACCACTTCAACTGCCATGGCTCAATGCTATGGAATTCTGGGAACTGTAGTTTTGTGAGCTTTTTAGCCGCCTCTGAAAATTTATCTTTACAATATCAAAGACTCTAATGCTGACATATTTTTAAAATTGAGTGCCTGAGTTTACTACTTTACAGAGAATGGTCCTTTGTCAATGGACCCTGTCTGAAAGCATTTTTTTCAAGGCCTGTTCAAGTCAAGTTGAAAAATCAAAGGAAAGAAGAGCAGGGCTCTTGAAGTTAACCATCAACAACACCTAGAGAGCAAACAAGCACATTGGATGCCTGGTCACAGTCTTTCCCTTTATGGTGAGATGTGTTGTCCTTCTGTTTGCATTATGATCATATTTTGCTATGTTTGGCTTCAGAGGACACTGTATATGTAGATTTATGTCCTCTTTTGGACTCCTTTTTGGCAAGGCCACCTTAATTAAAGGAGGCAGTGGGAGATTGTTGACAGAAGGAGAGGTTGCAATAGAGTTTGTAGCTCAGAAACATTTAGGCCATTTCTGTTTGGAAAAGTGGCTTGTATACTTAGAAACAGGAAAAAAGTGTTTTCAGGATTGCATGTGAGATTGCATGATAAATTCATAGAATTATAGAATCACAGAGTTGGAAGAAACCACAAGGGCCATCCAGTCCAACCCCCTGCCATGCAGGAACTCCCAATCAAAGCATACCCGACAGATGGCCATCCAGCCTCTGTTTAAAGACCTCCAAGGAAGGAGACTCCACCACTCTCCGAGGGAGTGTGTCCCACTGTCGAACAGCTCTTACTGTCAGGAATTAACACACTTTAGACTTGTGGACCATAAGTTCAAGAGCTGCAGTCTCAGTTCTAATTGGCAGCTATCCCAACTAGTTTACAAAGTTCATTATTGTAAATTACAGTCATACCACAACAGAGATATGATTCTGAAACCTCTTAATATGATGCTTCAGGTGTGCTCTCATACCAACATGGAGATCCTGCAAAAGTTAGTTGCAGCATCCATCTTGAATGCTGCATCCTATTGTTGTGTGCCTCCAAGTAATTCCCGACTTATGGCAACCCTGTCATAGGTTTTTCTTGACAAGTTTCTTTAGAGGGGGTTTACCACTGCCACCCTCTGAGGTTGAGAGAGTGTGACTTGCCCCAGGTTACACAGTGGGTTTTTATGCTTGAGTGGGAAATCGAACCCTGATCTCCAACACTCAAACCACTACACCACGCTGTCTCTCGAGTCCTGTGTGTATTCTATAACCAGGTGCAAGGTTCCTTCTCTGTGCAAGGCAGACAGAAAGTGGTATGGATGAGGAACTGTGTAAACAAAATACAAACAAGCATGTTCCCATTATATTATAACTGTGTATGACTACTTGGGAGGACACAGCTGTTTTGAATGCAACAGGCTGGGTTGAAAGGGATTTTAGCTGCTAAAGAAGGAAAAGTCTGTCTTTATTGAACTTACTAGCCTGTCACTTGGGCAACCCATCTGGTTATACTTGTCTTGAGAACAGATCAGGATTTGTGAGACAAAGGGGCTGTACAGACTGCCTGAAAAAGGCGGTCTGTAGACGTCCCTTTTTGCTGCGCAGTGGTGCAGCAGCAACCAGACACAGGTGCGCAGCAAAAAAGGAGCTGTAGCTGCCTAGAGCAGCTCCTTTTTGTGATGTCGTAACGGCTGCACTGCAGCCCTTATGACGTCCCTCCTGTGCAATGCTGTCTGGGTGCTGCGGCACAACTGTGCAGCTGCGACGTCTGCTGTGTGGGCGGTCCATCGCAGCTGTGACGTCATCGGGACGTCACATGTCTGGGTGCCCAGCCCTTTTTTTCCCTGCACACGCCGCCAGGATGTCACATCCTGGTGGTCTGTACAGGGCCAATGATAGGTAATGTGGGGATAGGGGGGACTATAGACCTACACTGGCTGATCCCACAAAGGTCTAGCCAGGCTCTGGGGATTTCGTTTTGTGTTTTCTGTCACAACAGGTGATAGAGAAATTCAGGTGAAATTCAAAGCTCTGTTTGCTTTAATGCAAATATTAAGATTAGCTTTACTTAAAGTGCAGAGGAATGGACAGTGACTGCAATTTGAATAGCAAGTGCATGACAAGAAGGATAATTTTTAAAAGTCAGATCATGTGTGCTAATACCCTGTATTGTTCTCCTTGCTGTGCTTTTTGCATTACTTAACTTACCACAAACAAAGAACCTGTAAGTACTGCAGCAAAATAATCCGAGCATTTTAAATTGAAACTTGAAAATCCCATGCAAAAGGCGTGTCTTTGAAAGAGTGGTTTATGAATTGCCTACACATGCTCAAAGAGCTAGTGTCTTTTTCAGAAATATTCAAAGGTATTCTTCAGAAAGATTTTGGAGATAACCAAAAAGCACATAAAATCAAAGAAGTCATCAGAGAAAAAGTTGTTATCATTGAGTATCATCAAAACTTTATTGCCTTTAGCCAATGGCCATCGCAAATCATTGAGTAGATAGGGCATCAAACTTGGAGCTGCTGTTACATATTAGAATAGTATATTTTAGTCTTGTGGTCTGATTGTTCTGTGTACCGCACAGTAGTTGAGGTGTCCCCAGTTGAATTGCATCACCTGAGCCTATTGAGATCCTTGCAATCTGTGGTATTGACAGTGGGATGATCCAAGAAATACTACATTTGCAGTTCATTTGTAGCTACAATATGTTACGGGGATTCTACACTGTATTTAGTATTCAGGGATAGTGGATCTTGAGTATATTTGGTTACGGCAGCAGTTCTCAAACTTTTTATCTTTTCTCCCTCTGACCTCACTTTCTCCAGCTTGATGTACGAATATATGAATAAAAATATTTTGTTTGTTTAGTGTGTGTATTTCTGTTTTCATATTCATGTGTATTCATATTTTAACATTTTATAAGAAACTAACATTGTTCAAATTAAGACAGTTTTATTTAAATAAATTCAATACTTCACATTGCTGTAAATTTTACACATACTGTCTCACACTGTCACACTTAGATGCAACAGTGGCCACAGAAATGTTCACACTCAGTCATGCTCTCCCACTTTTTCTTTCACTCACACATACTCATTTACCCTCTCACAAAGTCACACAGAAACATATATTTTCTTGTATGTATGTTAGTATACACAAGTACATATGTTAGTATTTAAAAAAAGAAATGATGAGAGTGACTGTGTAGGTGTGACAAAATGTGTGTGTGAGACTATGTGTGAATGCACATATTTCAGGGAAAGGTTTCAGAAAAAGAGCATTACTGAGTACAGTATGTGTGAGAGAAAGTTACTCACACACCAAGGGAGGTACGGTGCCTTTCTCTTCCCCTTCAGGAGAGAAAATGGTTTGGGAAACAGAAGAGGAAGGGGGATCAAGGCCTCCAAGTCTGGCACTCTTGAGCAACTCTCATGCCCCCTTGGGGTCCCTCCCCACCGTTTGAGAACAACTGGGTTACGGTAAACAAGAACCAGCATGGTATAGTGCTTTGAGCATTAGACTAGAGGGTTCGATTTCCTGCTCAACCATGGAAAGCCACTGGGTGACCTTTGGTGAGTCACACACTCTCAACCCGAGGAAACTCCAAGATAGCTTCACTTCAGGGTTAGAAATGATTTGAAGGCACACAACAACAACAACAAACAAGGACAGCACAGGAAATGTCACAGGAAGTATCGTGTGCATCACAAGGGTCAGGAAGAAGGTGATCCTGCTGTGACAAGGGAATTCTTGGCTACTGGTGCTCAACAATGGCTCCTTTTCATCCTGGAGAGAAGTGACCAGTGGGGTCCCACAGGGTTCTGTCCTGGGCCCAATGCTGTTCAACATCTTTATTAATGATTTGGATGACAGAATTGGGAGCATACTTATCAAATTTGCAGATGACACTAAACTAGGAGGAGTAGCTAATGCCCCAGAGGACAGGATCAAAATTCAAAATGACCTGAATAGACTAGAAAGGTGGGCCAACGCTAACAAGATGAAATTCAACACAGAGAAATGTAAGGTACTGCACTTAGGGAGGAAAAATGAAATGCACAGATATAAAATGGGGGACACCTGGCTGAATGAGACCACATGTGAAAGGGATCTAGGAGTCCAAGTAGACCATAAACTGAACATGAGTCAACAGTGCGATGCGGCAGCTAAAAAGGCCAATGCAATTTTAGGCTGCATCAATAGAAGTATAGTGTCTAGATCAAGGGAAGTAATAGTGCCACTCTATTCTGCTTTGGTCAGGCCCCACCTGGAATACTGTGTCCAGTTCTGGGCACCACAATTCAAAAAGGATGTTGAGAAACTGGAGCATGTCCAAAGGAGGGCAACTAAGATGGTGAAGGGACTGGAAACCATGCCCTATGAGGAACGCCTTAGGGAACTGGGGATGTTCAGCCTGGAGAAGAGAAGGTTAAGAGGTGATATGATAGCCCTGTTTAAATATTTGAAGGGATGTCATATTGAGGAGGGAGCAAGCTTGTTTTCTGCTGCTGCAGAGACTAGGACGCGGAATAATGGATATAAATTGCAGGAAAAGAGATTCCACCTCAACATTAGGAGGAACTTCCTGACAGTAAGGGCTGTTCGACAGTGGAACACACTCCCTCGGAGCGTAGTGGAGTCTCCTTCCTTGGAGGTCTTTAAGCAGAGGCTGGATGGCCATCTGTCAGGGATGCTTTGATTTGGAGGTCCTGCATGGCAGGGGGTTGGACTAGATGGCCCTTGTGGTCTCTTCCAACTCTATGATTCTATGATTCTATGATGTGAACGTATTAAACAAGATCTATAGGAAAGGTTGGGCAGCCACCGAGGCCTTGGCACTGCAGCCTCCTGTTTCCAAGGCCACTCCTTTTTAAAAAATGGACGTTACCAGGTGGCTGCATCTCCTGGTCTTGGACGCCTTCCTTCACACAGTCTTAAAATGGAGATCTGTGCCTCTGTGGAAACTTCTGGCAATGCAATTCTCTACTTTGGAATTGGAATCCTTTTTTTCATTGTGGGGAGCCTTGAAGAGATCCAAGATGGGGAACCTCACAGACCGTTGCAGCCTATTGAGGCTGCACAATTTCCAGTCTCATCTTTACAAGTTCAACATACTTTATATCATTTGTGTTCTTGATGGGGGAAGCTAGATTTTTAGATCTTTCTGAAATGTAAATGGCCTACCCCTGCTCTGACTGAACAATTTTATGGTGATACTTTTCTCCATTTCACCAGATAACTTTTGTTCATAGCAGCAGATAAGCAAGGCTCTTTGCCTGTTGCTTGCCAGATAAATTAAATTTTAGTTTCCTTCAGAGGCCTCAGAGACCCCCTTCTGCATGTATTGCCATGCAGGGAAACTACTACTTCTGGTTGCTGCATGGAAAATGGAAATTATACAAAGACCTTTATACTGTCTTGGAGTATGTGGAGATGTATTTCTTTAAAAGTGTATCTGTATGTGTGTGTGTTTATGGCAAAAATTGAACTCCCATAGTTAACATTTGAATCAATATAATATAATTATAAGTATGTAATTAGATGCATTACAACCATTACAATGATCTTTCACAGGTCACAAACATAATCAGAGTAAATAAGTTCTATAGCTTTCTAAGCCATTCAGTTTTACTCGGTGCAGTTCTTATTTTGGGGTAAATAGCAATATGCAAGCGGAGCATAAACTTTGTTGTTGTTGTGTGCCTTAACATCATTTCAGACTTATGGCGACCCTAAGGGGAACCTATCATGGGTGTTTCTTGGCACAATTTGTTCAAAATTCCCCTGAATCTAAGAGAGGGTGACTTATCCCTGGCTGAGCTGGGAATTGAACCATGGTCTCCAGAGTGATAGTCCAACACTCAAACCACTATGGACCTTAGAATTGTAACAGGAGAGCGATTTTAAACATCTTTCACCAAAAAAGTCACATTATTGAAAATAATGGGGTCAACAGAAAGACTTGACTCATCTAGTTAATGTGGAAAGAGGCATTCTCAAAGTACACACTTGATAGCCCACCAACGTTATAGCGTTATAATTAAAGTTTAAGAAGGAAATGGTTGTTTTATCCAGAATTGCTGTTCTTTTTTTTTTCTCTTTTTTTTTTGTACCCCAGAGAAGGAAATAAGGAGCAAGGAGGGAAACCCCAGTCTCTTGGGAGTTCCTGACAAGAGCTTTGTCCTGAGGGCATTCTTTAATGAGCTCTATCATTCTTCTGCCTCCAAAAAGAAGATAATAGTGCTAGTTGGTTTGCTTTGTCCTTGGGCAGTTTTAATTTTGAGCCACCCTTAATAATCTCCTGGGACTGGAAAAACAAAAGTCTTTTTAGTGTTTGTTCCATTTTACTCCCTCATATATTCCACTAGCATGTTGCATGGCTTTATAGATGAATGAGTGGCGCTTCCTTCCCTCCTTCTGAATATCTATTACAGAAGTGGGTTAGGAGTGAATCTGCCTTTGATATATTCCAGGACAGGAGTGTTCTTTTTGCTTTTGTTCTAAGAGATGGATGGGGCTGTTGAGGAAATTGGTCTCCTCCTTGTGCTGGTGGTTCAGGCCATCTTGTTATCCAGCCCAGCTGTGTTTTGATCTTGGAGCTTGTTTGAAGATTAAATTGAGACATCATTTGTTGTTATTAAGTGCAGTAATTAAATATGCTCAGTGTTATTTAAGTGTGGCAAACACTGCCTGCCTGGCCCATAGATGGCTGAAATTGCCATTACACAGCTGTGTTGGTTGCAGCATTTGTGATAAGTAGATAGGCAAACAAAGAGTGAAAAATCTCTCTCTAAACAATTTTCACTCCCAGGTCTTCAGCCCTGCTTCCCAGCCTACTCCTCCTTTACTTTTCATGAAGATATAGTGCTTTCTCCCCCAAATCCTACACTATGAAGAGCCTGTATGCAGAGAGATCTTGTAGCACCTTTGAGACTAACTGAAAGAAAGAAGTTGGCAGCATGAGCTTAGACTTCAGTCTGTTTCCTCAGATGCTTTATGAAGAGCCTATTAGTCTAGCCACCTTCTTCCCAGGAGAGTTACACTGGACCTGTGTTTGTAAAACAAAAGGTTGGGTTGTACCTTCTGTTTGCTACGATAATTATTTTAGAGTTTTTCTATTAGGGGATGAAGGTAGAACAAAATAGGAAAGTGAGGATCTACCCTTTTAAGGCTGAGCATGGAGCAGATTTTGTTGTTGTTGTGTGCCTTCAAGTTCTTTCCATGTTATGGCGAATCTACGGCGGTGAACCTGTCATGAGGTTTTCTTGGCGAGTTTCTTCAGAGAGGGTTTGCCATTGCCACCCTCTTAGGCTGAGAGAGTGTGACTTGCCCAGGATTAATGTGCCTAAATTGGGATTCTCCAGACTCCTACTCCAATGCTCAAACCACTACACCATGCAGGCTCTTACGAGCAGGGCAAGGTACATTAAATTGGGTTGTAGCAAGGCTCTATTCTTCCACCAGAAAACTTTCCATGTTAGATTTTAGAACAAATGGCTTTTGAATTTCCATTTTTCAGCCAGATTCCCTGAGCATGTATATGCTGTTCTGTCATGCCACTGACCTACTTGCATCTCTTGTGGTTTCCATACATTGTGGAATTTAGCAACTCTGTCATTTTAGCGTGGGCTGCTCATACAAAATCTTTAGAGGGACGTAGAACAAAGAGAAGGAAATGAAAAAACAATGCAGGCTGCCACAAGAAATAATACTTTAACTTAACTGGCTGACTCTTTAGGTTAGAGGTGGGCAACTACAAACAGGGCAGGAACCATTTTTCGGCCAATTGTTGTTAGCTCTCTTTGTTGTCTGTTTTGAGGAGGTTTAGGGGCTGGGGGACAACTTGTTGTCTTTATGTGGTTTGGGGAAATTTGGGATAGTTTAGTGGCAAAAACATCAGCCCAAAATCAGCCTGAAAAAAACTAGTATGGTGAGGTTGAGGGGCTTCTAGGGGGGTGCCCCCAGGCCACACTTAAGGGTCCCAAGGGCCATATGTGGCCTTTGGGCCAGACTTTGCCCACCTGCTTTAAGTGGTGTTTAAGGGGTGCTAGTATTGTTTGTTTTTGTTTATAGTTTTTAGTTCTTTTGTGCGTGTGTGTGTGTTTTAGATACAGTGGTCCCCCGGGTTACGAAGGTAATCCGTTCCGGATTACCTTTCGTAACCCGGAAGTCTTCGTTTCCCGGGGGACTGCTATTTCTGCCGGACCGTGCGGCTGATTTAAAGGGGCCGTGCGGTTTTTCTCATTCGCGTCCCGGGGGATCCTTCGGATCCCAGGGGATGTTTTTTGGTCCCGCCAGTTTCGGGTCCCAGGGATTTTGTTCCCTGGGGGATTCGTAAACTGGGGGACCACTGTATAGATAAAATGTGTATGTTGTTATTTATATGTTTTAATAGAAATGTTTTTTTTTAAAGCAGCACTTCAATCTGACCTTTTGTTTTCTGATTAGTATGTGAAGATGTGATGTTACAACTGCCTTCAATGGAACTGGATTCTACTTGGGTACAGAATATAAATTAAAATGCCAATAAAATGACATTAGTGTTGTAAAGTCATATTTGACTTACAACAGGCTAAGGCACCAGGCGCTGTCTGATCTTGGAAGCTAAGCAGGGTCAGTCCTGGTTAATACTTGGATGAGAGACTGGCAGCAAATCCCAGATGCTGTAGACTATATTTCAGAGGAAAGAACTGGTAAAACCACCTCTGAGGCTGCATCAACACTGCAGAAATAATCCAGTTTGACACCACTTTAGCTGTCATGGCTCCATCCTATGGAATCCTGGGATTTGTAGGTTGTTGTGGCACCAGAACTTTCTGGCAGAAAAGACTAAATGTCTCACAACACTACAATTACTAGAATTCTACAGCATTGAGCTGTCGCTGCTAAAGTGGCGTCAAACTGGTTTGTTTCTGCAGTGTGGAGGCAGCTTGGGTATTTCTTGCCTGAGAAAACCCTATGAAAGTCATGGGGTTGCCATAAGTCAGCAGGTGACTTAAGGGCACACATACACACACCCCTTTGACTTATGGTGGCCCTGAGAATGAGAAACCTCCAAGAGTGTTCACACTCAGTTGTGAAACAGCCGAATGCCATCGTCATAGGAGTGGGAAAATCTCAGTGACTTGTACACTTGGGAATTTGCAATATCTTTTCCTACACCCTTCAGAGACTAGAACACGGAACAATGGATGCAAGCTGCAGGAAAAGAGATTCCACCTCAACATTAGGAGGAACTTCCTGACAGTAAGGGCTGTTCGACGGTGGAACACACTCCCTTGGAGTGTAGTGGAGTCTCCGTCCTTGGAGGTCTTTAAGCAGAGGCTGGATGGCCATCTGTCGGGGATGCTTTAACTGGGAGTTCCTGCATGGCAGGGGGTTGGACTGGATGGCCCTTGTGGTCTCTTCCAACTCTATGATTCTATGATTCTAGTTTTTAACTTGCTAATGTTTACAGTTCTCAACAGGGACTGTCGAGGCAGCTGGATGGAAATGGGCTAACCCAAGGTCTGGTTGTATTTTATTTCCCCCTATCTTGTTTAAAATTGCTTGTATTAACATGTAGCAGCCACACTGCTGATGAAACTAATGGCACCTGCCACATTGCAAGCATGCAGTCATTAGTTGCTCCAATTCATATACACAGAGAGCCTGGAGGTAGGCGGACAATGTAAATGCAAGGGAGGCAGGATAGAATAGGAGGCTGGGCTGATGGTGGAAAGGGGGGGGGGGGATTCGGTAATATAGTGACAATGAAACATAAGGTAGTCACACTGGAAAACTTTCTCCTTCATTAGCAAGGATCTGTTGAGTTTCTGCTCACATTAGGGTAATTAACACTAGTACAGATTGTTGAACATCTGTGCAGTTTAACTATATGGCTGGCTCCCAGGCTTTTAACAGGGTTGTGTGGAGCCAAATGCAAAGTAGAATGCAAAGCCCACACACTATTCATTTTACCAAAATTAGTATTTCTGGATGAAAGCTGATGCTGCAGCATCACAAGGATAAATCCCCCCTTTGGTTCATTGCCAAATTGGCTAATGATCTGAGATTAGTGTTAATAAATGCATATTTTAAAAAGACTTTTATTACCAATTCTGAAGTGGAAGTGCCCGTCCTTTCTTAAGCATGTTTTTTTTCTTTTAACCTACATGGGTGTTTTCTACTTAATATGCTTTTAATGATCTGCAAGGGAAACCCCCCAAACAAATTGCTGTTGGAATCTCTACAAGGTTTTTTTGGGCTTGCTGGGATGTATCTGTTTATGATGTTGACAGCAAAACTGCTGTTTTAATTCTTATAACCTTGTAAATGGCAGGGTGGGGGGAATAGCTTGCCTTTGCTGTATACACTGGGAATGACTTGATTAAGCAAATAATATAAATGGATCTGTGTTGAAGCAGAGAACCATGGATGCACATTAAAGGGGGTTTACAATTAGTAGCTGAAATAGACTATGTAACTTTGCTTCCATAGAGAGTCAGCCAAATCCTCAGAGGGCTTAAACTAAGCTTTAACAAGAAACAGAAGGCCACCATTGAAAATGGGCACCCCGTGCTGAGTTACCCCTCCTGCAACACACAGTACAACTCAGCCCATGTTTTCATGTCATTACCCAATCTGAGTTTTCCCAGCCTTGTCTGTTCCAGTCAGGGATGTGATGCAAAGGTGGGGGAAGCACATCATCATAATGTCTGGATGTGTCATAACTTAAACTCAAAATAGAATAATAGAATCATAGAATTGGAAGAGGCCAATAATAATAATAATAATAATATGATTTATTTCTATACCGCCCTTCCATAGATCAGGGCGGTGTACAGCATATAAAAAACAGTAGGACATAAAAACCATTAAAACAAGCCGGTAACAATAAAACAATAAAGCAGTAAAACCAGTAAGACAATAAAATCACAATAAAATCACAATTCTCAATATAAGTGCTAGTGCATATGCAGCAGCAGAACAGTGGGCGGCATTATAACAGGCAGATAAATAAAAGTCCATTCAGCGGTAAGCCTGGTTAAATAAATAGGTCTTTAAGTCCTTTTTAAATTGAGCAAGGGAGGGGGACAAGCGGAGATCGATAGGTAGAGAGTTCCAGAGACAGGGGGCAGAGATGGAATATGCCCTCTTCGTCGTACTCGCCAATCTAGTCTCCGGAACTCTCAGTAACCGCTGACCAGATGACCTAAGTGTGCGGGGCGGATTGTATGGGGAGAGACGGTCCTTCAGGTACCCTGGACCCAAGCCATATAGGGCTTTATAGGTAATAACCAGCACTTTGTACTGAGCCCGGAAGCGAATCGGCAGCCAGTGAAGGTCTTTCAGAATTGGTGTTATATGGGCGGCCCTGGGAGCACCAGTGACCACCCGCGCTGCCATATTTTGGACCAGTTGTAGCTTCCGAGTGTGATACAAAGGCTGCCCCATGTAGAGCGCATTGCAGAAGTCCAACCGAGAGGTTACCAGAGTGTGTACTACGGTTTCAAGGTCCCTCCGGTCCAGGTAGGGACGCAGCTGGCGAATCAGCCGAAGCTGATAACAGGTGCTCCTGACCGTCGCGTCCACCTGAGAAGTCAGATGGAGCGACGAATCAAGGAGCACCCCCAGACTGCGTACTGTGTCCTTCACGGGGAGCGTGACCCCGTTCAGGACAGGTGGAACCACCTCCATCCCTGGACCGGGAGAACCTATCGCCAGTACTTCCGTTTTCTCTGGATTCAGGCTGAGTCTGTTTTCCCTCATCCAGTCCATTACCGATTCCAGACAGGCCACGAGAGGAGCGACGCCATCCCTGGTCACTGCATCAGTCGGAGACATAGAGAAGACTATTTGGGTGTCATCAGCGTACTGATAACACCGCGCCCCATGCCTCCGGATGATCTCTCCCAGCGGTTTCATGTAAATGTTAAAGAGCATGGGGGACAGAATGGCTCCTTGAGGAACCCCAGATGTAAGGGCCCTCTTATCGGAGCAAACGTCCCCCAGCTGCACCATCTGGAACCTCCCAGAGAGGTAGGACCGGAACCACTGGAGCGCAGTGCCCCCGATTCCCACCTCTGCCAGGCGTTCCAGAAGGATACCATGGTCGATGGTATCGAAAGCCGCTGAGATGTCCAAGAGCACCAACAGGGACACGCTACCCCTGTCGATGCCCAGACGGAGATCATCGACCAGGGCAACCATGGCAGTCTCAACCCCATAGCCCGCCCGAAAACCGGTTTGAAATGGATCTAGAAAATCCGTTTCGTCCAAGATCGATTGAAGTTGGAATGCAACCGCCCTCTCGATCACCTTCCCCAGAAATGGCAGCAGCGAGACTGGCCGATAATTATTATGAGCCAGGGGGTCGAGGGAGGGCTTTTTCAATAACGGTCTTACAATGGCCAATTTAAGATGGTCAGGAAATTGTCCCTCCCTCAGAGATGTATTAATAATTTGGCGTAACAGCAAGGTTACCGCCGATCCCCCCTGGGCCACTAGCCACGAGGGGCAGGGATCGAGAGAGCAGGTCGTCTTCCGAACACTTCTAAGGATCTTGTCCACATCCTCGGTACCGACAGACTCAAACTGATCCAGTACAACAGAGTCCACGGAAGCTCTGGATGCCTCTATTCTGGTTTCTGTTTCAACCCTGGCGTCCAGATCTTCGTTTATCCGAGAGATTTTATCCGCGAAGAAGTTGTTAAATTGGTCATAGCAGGCCTTAGTAGGTTCAAGGATCTGGTTCGGGGCAGGAGGGAGTTGAGTTAGCTCCCTCACTACCCTGAACAGCTCTGCTGGACGCGACTCCGCGGACGCGATACGAGCAGCGAAGAACGAGTTCTTAGCTGCTTGTATCGCCTCTCCATAGTCCACCAAAAGGAGATCTAGGAGAGCCTTGTTGGATAAACGCTGGTGTTTCCGCCAGGCGTGCTCTAGCCGTCGCAGGACCCGCTTCCTTGCCCGGAGATCTTCCGTGTACCAGGGCTTCCTTTTGGAAGCAGGCCTGAGAGGGCGCTTGGGAGCGATACTGTGTATAGCCCTAGAGAGATCCGTATCCCAGGTGTTAAGTAGGGCATCAACAGTGTCGCCGTCACTTCCAACCATAAACCCCTCTAGGGCTTCTTGGAACCTATCAGGTTCCATCAGCCTTCGAGGGTGGACCATTCTAATAGGTCCGCCACCCCCGGAGGGGATCTGGGTAGATGCCTTGATACTTGCCTCAACCAAGAAATGATCCGTCCATGACAGGGCGGAAGTGTTGGTGATTTCCGCCCACGGATTTTCCATGTCCGTACAGAAGACCAAATCAAGTGTATTCCCCACACAATGCGTTGGACCCGAAACCAACTGAGACAGGCCCATGGCTGTCATGGTATCCATGAATTCCCAAGCTGCACCAGATGGAACATTGTTGACCGCGAAGGGGATGTTGAAGTCTCCCAGGACTAGAAGCCTGGGGGACTCCAACATCAGCTCCGAGACCAACTGTGTCAGCTCGTTAAGGGAGTCTGTTAGCGCACGGGGTGGCCGGTAGACCAACAGAATCCCTAGACTGTCTCTAGCCTTCAGGGTCAGGTAAATACACTCGATATAGGTGGTCTGACGGACATGGTTCCTGGTTAGAGACAGGGTGTTTTTATGCACCAAGGCAACACCCCCCCCCCCCCCGCCCACCTAACCTGCTCTGGTCCTTGACCGAGTACCCGGCAGGGAGGACCTGAGCCCACACAGCATCTGCCTCAGGCCCAAGCCAGGTCTCGGTTATGCAAGTCAGGTCACAGTTGTTATCCTCGATTAAGTCATGTATGATGTGGGATTTGTTCTTGATGGACCTGGCATTGCACAGGAGCAGAGACAGGGTTTGTGGTACGGCTGGAGTGACCCTCAGGCCCCGTTGGTTAGGAGAAGGACTGGAAGGAGAGATAGATATTAAGCATCGATCTCGCCTTCCCCTGCAACGCCAGTCCTTTCTCCTACCGTCATACTTCCCCTTGCCCCACACAACTTGGATAGGAGCCCCACTTGTAATGAGACAGTTAGCCCCTCCCTCCTCAGATAGAACTCCCTCTCCTTCCTTATTAAAATTCTCCATCCCCTCCACAGCAAAACAGGGTGATAGAGGGGGGGATGAAGGAAAGAGGTGCCACAGTCAATATAATAACCGGCTAAGTTCATTGTTGCTAAATGGGGGGAAAAAAAAGCCTGTCCGCCGCTGGCCTCGGCGTGGAGCTGGGGTGGGTGGTGGCTGGGGGTTGGGCCGCGGAGGCCTTTCCCCTCCCCTTGCTCTGCTGCTGCGCCGCCTCACAGTTGGTCTCCCTGGCTGGCTTTTAAGGCCTCTGTGCCGCCACTGGCCTCGGCGTGGAGCTGGGGTGGGTGGTGGCTGGGGGTTGGGCCGCGGAGGCCTTTCCCCTCCCCTTGCTCTGCTGCTGCGCCGCCTCACAGTTGGTCTCCCTGGCTGGCTTTTAAGGCCTCTGTGCCGCCGCTGGCCTCGGCGTGGAGCTGGGGTGGGTGGTGGCTGGGGGTTGGGCCGCGGAGGCCTTTCCCCTCCCCTTGCTCTGCTGCTGCGCCGCCTCACAGTTGGTCTCCCTGGCTGGCTTTTAAGGCCTCTCTGCCGCCGCTGGCCTCGGCGTGGAGCTGGGGTGGGTGGTGGCTGGGGGTTGGGCCGCGGAGGCCTTTCCCCTCCCCTTGCTCTGCTGCTGCGCCGCCTCACAGTTGGTCTCCCTGGCTGGCTTTTAAGGCCTCTGTGCCGCCACTGGCCTCGGCGTGGAGCTGGGGTGGGTGGTGGCTGGGGGTTGGGCCGCGGAGGCCTTTCCCCTCCCCTTGCTCTGCTGCTGCGCCGCCTCACAGTTGGTCTCCCTGGCTGGCTTTTAAGGCCTCTCTGCCGCCGCTGGCCTCGGCGTGGAGCTGGGGTGGGTGGTGGCTGGGGGTTGGGCCGCGGAGGCCTTTCCCCTCCCCTTGCTCTGCTGCTGCGCCGCCTCACAGTTGGTCTCCCTGGCTGGCTTTTAAGGCCTCTGTGCCGCCGCTGGCCTCGGCGTGGAGCTGGGGTGGGTGGTGGCTGGGGGTTGGGCCGCGGAGGCCTTTCCCCTCCCCTTGCTCTGCTGCTGCGCCGCCTCACAGTTGGTCTCCCTGGCTGGCTTTTAAGGCCTCTGTGCCGCCGCTGGCCTCGGCGTGGAGCTGGGGTGGGTGGTGGCTGGGGGTTGGGCCGCGGAGGCCTTTCCCCTCCCCTTGCTCTGCTGCTGCGCCGCCTCACAGTTGGTCTCCCTGGCTGGCTTTTAAGGCCTCTGTGCCGCCGCTGGCCTCGGCGTGGAGCTGGGGTGGGTGGTGGCTGGGGGTTGGGCCGCGGAGGCCTTTCCCCTCCCCTTGCTCTGCTGCTGCGCCGCCTCACAGTTGGTCTCCCTGGCTGGCTTTTAAGGCCTCTGTGCCGCCGCTGGCCTCGGCGTGGAGCTGGGGTGGGTGGTGGCTGGGGGTTGGGCCGCGGAGGCCTTTCCCCTCCCCTTGCTCTGCTGCTGCGCCGCCTCACAGTTGGTCTCCCTGGCTGGCTTTTAAGGCCTCTGTGCCGCCGCTGGCCTCGGCGTGGAGCTGGGGTGGGTGGTGGCTGGGGGTTGGGCCGCGGAGGCCTTTCCCCTCCCCTTGCTCTGCTGCTGCGCCGCCAATTCAGTGGCTGCCCCTAGACTCTGGAACTCCCTGCTCAGGGAAATCAGAATGGCTCCCTCCTTAATGCCTTCCACCAGCAGGTTAAGACCTACCTGTTCACAGAGGCTTTTAAGGAATTGTTATAAGGACAGGCTGGGATGTTGTACCATTTCAAAAAATTGGATATAGTTTTTTTTATATATAGTTTTATCATTTTAAAATGTGTTTTATTATTTTAATAACTATCTGTTTTAATAGTGTAATAATTTAATTCCTTTTTAATGTACTTTTTCTATGTTTTTAATTGTACTGTTTTTTAAAGTTGTGCAGCCGCTCTGAGTCCCAGTTCTGGGAAAACAATGGGATACAAAATAATAATAATAATAATAATAAGAAGAAGAAGAAGAAGAAGAAGAAGAAGAAGCCGCCGCCGCCGCCGCCACAAGGGCCAACCTGTCCATCCTCCTTTGGCCATTCAGGAACTCTCAATCAAAGCATCCCTGACAGATGGCCATCCATCCTCTGTTTAAAGACTTCTAAGAAAGGAGACTGCACCACTCTCCAAGGGAGTGTGATCCACCATCGAACAGCCCTTACTGTCAGGAAGTTCCTCCTAATGCTGAGGTGGAATCTCTTTTCCTGCAGCTTGCATCCATTGCTCCAGGTCCTGTTCTCTGGAGCAGCTGAAAACGAGCTTGCTCCCTCCTCAATATAATATCTCTTCAAACATTTAAACAGGGCTATCATTTCACAGTATTCCAGATGGAGTCTAACCAAAGCATTTTTACTTCCCTTGATATAGACACTATACTTCTATTGATGCACCCTAAAATAATATTGGCCCATTTAGCTGCCATGTCGCTCATGTTTAATTTGCGGTCTACTTGGACTCCTAGATCCCTTTCACACGTAGTCTTGTTCAGTCAGGTGTCCCCTATCCTATATCTGTGCATTTCATTTTTCCATCCTTACATTCCTCCATCTGGAAATTTATTTTGTTAGCTTTGGCCCAGCTTTCTAGTCAATTCAGGTCATTTTGAATTTTGATCCTGTCCTCTGGGGTATTAGCTACTCTTCCTAATTTAGTGTCATCTGCAAATTTGATATTCTTTCATCCAAGTCATTGATAAAGATGTTGGATAGCACTGGGCCCAGATCAGCTGAGGATGATCTCTAAACAGAGCTATCATTTGTCACAACAGCCCTGTATTTCTTGGAATTCTTCCCTGAGTTGAAGTGGTGCAAAAAAAAATCATGTAGGATTAGAGTGAATTTTCAAGGTTTGTAGCCTTTCCTAGAACCGCTTAACAAAAGGAGCAAAATCTCAGAGGTTGCAGCAAGAAGGCATAGGTAGAAGGTTATTTCCTGTTTGCTTAAGAAATGTTGCTATTTGATCTCCTCTCATGTTCACAGAGAGGCTTTGCCTCTTGATCCGAAAGGTTCCATTTCCCCCATCACAGTCTAGGCTCAGCTGGTATCATATCCTCACCTGATCTGGCCTGTGTCCAAGGTGTGGCCTGCTGAATCTAAGGGCCAGAGTTTCAGTACATCGGTCAGTTCTGTAAGACTGTGGAGACACTTGTGCCACCGCATCATGCACCATGTTTGGGAAGCTGGAAGTCAATTTAGGACATTAGGTTATGGGGCAACTATGTTATTGTCAAAGCAACCATGCTCATGGAAAGCCATTTCAAAGAAACAAGAAACTGCT
Organism: Urosaurus nigricauda; assembly: GCA_034509955.1. Taxonomy (NCBI): domain Eukaryota; kingdom Metazoa; phylum Chordata; class Lepidosauria; order Squamata; family Phrynosomatidae; genus Urosaurus; species Urosaurus nigricauda. The sequence continues at coordinate 20,170,139 of JAOEGL010000014.1, read as the reverse complement.
GGGGTGGGCAGGAGCAGGACTTGGAAACAGCCTCCGTCCTACTTTAATGGAGGGTAGGTGCTATCTGCTACCCGAGATAGATACTTCACCCAGTCTTAAGTATCTGGTCAACTGTGGTGGAAAGTAGCAGCAGCAGCAGCAGTACTATGGTGATAATTTAGAATGAGGGACCAATAAATGGGCAGCTGAAAAGAACAGACAGCTTGCGCTTAACTTGCTACGGAATGAAAGTCAGTCACTTCATGGTTGTTTACAAAGTGAATACAGAAATTTTTGCTGTTGTGGATGTTGAACTGATTTGTATGATGAGGACAAAGAACAGAGCTACTACTCTCTTTAATCATATACAGAGACATTTTTGCTAGAAGGTTAACACAGAAGTGCAGATTCTGAAATTTATATATTCTAATTTCCCATGAGGATAATTCCCCTAACAGCCTTTCAGTTGACAGCATATGGGGAGGAAATTGTTGTTGTTGTTTTTCAATCCTTCCTCTGTTTATGCTAGTCAGCTGTCATCATGCCAAAGAGGTGAAAAGCCATGTCCAGAGGGTTTGAAAGAGACAGTCAGGTTTGCTCTGTGTGGATAGTGGCATAATACATGAGTAGCTGAGCAAATCAAATCTGACATTATGATCCGCAAACAACTGTGCATGGACTTGACAAGAGTCAATACCACACTGTGAGCTGCTGCTTCTCCAAATCATTTGTGACCATTCAAGATATCTGTTTCCAGAAAATCATTTTAGCACTTGCTATATATCTAGAGATGCTAGAGGATTCCCACCTACATTTTAAAAAGATAACTATTATCTTCCATATCTTCCTAGAACATAGTATCTCTCTCCCAAACTATCTTCTGCCACCATGAGAGTGTTCTATCAACCAGTCATTAACCACTTCCTTTTACACTTGAAATGCTTAACTGAAAATTGTGTTAGTACCTTAACTCTGATAAATGGAAACATCATAATACAGAAAACAAGACATCTCAGGGGAGTTTTTACCCAGAATATATATAATCTGTCAGAAAAGCAAACAAAGCAACATTGCATGTGGGCCAGTGAATACGTAACTGTAGCATAGAATCAAAACTGAAAGGGTCAATTGGGCTTCTGTTATCCACAGTGACTATTGACAGGCCCACATAGGACCCCCTCATTGTGGACAAATTGTGGTGCTGTTGATCATGTCCCTGGCTGTGCCCATTGATGTGGACTGTTTACATAGCTGGAGCCTATGTGGGAACAAATGCCAGTGCACAGACTTCCACAAGAACTGAAACCCCGGTTCCTCAGGGGTTTCAACTGCTATACAGTCTGTGCATGACCATTTGTGCTTGGGTGAGCTTTTCACACTAATGTGTGGTCACTTTTAGTAGTCACACTATGTCCCAGATGTGATGCACACATGAAGAGAGGGGATGTCTTAATGTGCTACAAACAAAGACTGAAAGCAGAGCACAGCAGTGACACAACCGAAACACAGAACAGAGTTGCTTAGTTGTCGCACTGACAGATTTATTCAAGCAGATGAAACCATACACGCTGTTCTCTAAAAGCATATTTATTGTACAAACTCTCCCGTGATGTCTGAAACAATGCATGGATTGAGCAAAGGGCCACAGAACACAAGATTTCAGGTGGAGAAAAGCCTACCCCATAGGATAGCATCACTAAAATAGGGGGGGGGGGGGAACCACAACAAAATAGATGTGAAGAAGAAGAACCTCTTTGGGGATGTGGTGGAAGACAATTACTTATTTTTCTAGGATAAATTTTAGGTGAGATTTGAAATACATGGCAGGATTTTTCAGGATATAGAGAGATAAGGAGAGGTTTGAACTGAGGAAGATGTATTGTGCACTTAGATCAACAAAAGGAAGAAACTGAGCTGTAAAATGAAACCAGCAGTATTAGCTGTGTCCATCAACTTAGGTTGCCAGCAAGTGTGGTTTATGTTCTTCTGTTAGGGAGTTGGAAGCTGTCATGAAACAGTTGATATTCCAGCATGCTCAGGCCTTGAATTATGCATGCCCAATTTATCTTGCCCCCAGCTGAAAAACTAATTGCATCCCTAGGATATATTTACTAGAAATTGTAGTTTGCTGTGGTGGGAGCTCCAGGGTGTCCAGAAGAGGCGATAGATGCATTGGAAGTTACTTTTTGGTTCTGCCATGGTGCCCTCCCCCTCCTGGCACTTCTGAGCAACATGGCTCTTGGCTGTCTGAATGAGCTTGTAGATTCTTGATAGACAATTTCTGTTTTTGTTTTTTTAAAACATTTTCTTGCTGATGACTTCTATCCATCTTGTTCTCCTATCTTGTTTTCTTAAACTGCACCAGACATCATGAGCAGGCATGTGGTTTTTCAGCAGTCTGAAATATTAAAATTGCAGGAATATAGCTGCAAGGAAAGAGATTTGCTAAGGGAAAACAGCATGCTGTGTTCTGAAATGTGGAACGAAGCTTTCTCTAATGTCTTTTCTTTTGAGTTGAAAGTCTGCCCTCCCTTTAAATTATGAGCCTCTCTTAATCGCCATCATTTAAATGATGAATAGGAGGCAGAATTTATTTCCCTGTAGAAATGCCCATTCCAAGAGGTGCTGAGTTTTTTAATACATGAATTATCCTGCAAGTGCAGTGACTGGCAAAAGAGCTCAGAATGCTCCACACAACAGTTTGCAAAGAGGGAATGTCGTCAGTTAAACTAAACCTATCCTTATGCATAGAATTTAGACCTGAAGATCATCTGGAAGGAGAGAGAATCTTCCACTTTCATTAATAACAATCCCACTCTGTACTGGCCCAAGTTGTTAAAGGTAGGAAGGTTTCAGAGTACTATACGAAAAATATAGAAATAGCATCATCTTAGTGGCAGGTAGGACAGAGTTAACAAAATGGTGGAGTCACATGCTGCAGCATGCTTAATTTACCCTGTTGGCAAAATGGCAGATCCACTAAAATGCTACTGTACAAAAACCACATCTCTCAGTATCAAAACGGGCAAAATGTCTTATAATGGCCATTATCCAAGATGTCAGTCTGCTTTTCATTCCGTGTGTGTAATAGAAGGGAGCTAACTAAAAGATTTATTCTAAACAGTTAAAGCGTTCACTATGGGATGCAAGATCCTGGACTAGATGTATAAAAATGTTTAGGTCACAGTGTTAATGGCCTTAGTCCTTATGCAGAAGCTTATAGCTAGAAATCTTTGGAGGAAGGCAGGAAAGAAAGGAGTGAGGATTGTTATTAGGACTACAGAGGTATTGTGTTAATGTGTGTTTGCGTATAATGAAACTTGTGTATAATGTTTTTTCAAAAAGCAAATGCTTAACCAAAGAAGAGGGAGCACAAAAGAAATAATGAAGTTGCATCTTTATAACACCTCTGGGTTGCTTATTGGCTCTGGTTGGGCTGGAATGATTCACAAAGTTCCATGGTGTGATTTTTAATTTGGTGTTGTTCCCATTTGTTGATAAAGAAGCAGTGCTGAGATGTGGGTGGGTGGATAGATAATAGATGGTTGTTGTTGTGATGGTGATCCTATTGTGGGGTTTTCTTGGCAAAATCTGTTCAGAGGAGGTTTTCCGTTGCCTTCCCCTGAGGCTGGGGGCATGTGACTTATCCAGGGTAATAGACAACCGTGTACAAAGTGTATTAAAACCACAGGATTAATTATTCCCCATAGTACAGAATGTTTAGATTGTTGATCTGAATTCTTTTAAAATGATATATTCTCCATTAGTTGCTTCACTATGGGAGTTTATCATACTAGCGAGATCCTGTGGGCAAAAGTGATTTAAATGTGACTTAATGCGAAGAAAACCCAGAAATGCTGGAAGTTTATCACACGACGTCGCAGGTAACATGTAATAATGTGTAGTTAAACCGCAGTTTAAAAAACTGCTGCTTTTCTCCGCATTAACTTCAGTTTAACTTCACATTATTTCAATTTACAAGCAATTTGGTATGATAAACTTTCTGTTTACATTCAAATTTAACTTACATTAACTCTCGTTTAAATCCTGTTTTCCTGCGGGATCTTGCTAGTGCGATAAAGCTGTATGTGAAGTGGAGGTATTGTTTGATTTTCCCAGTGTTCTTCAAGGATGATTCCTTAAGGAATCACTACAGAGTACTGGGTCAGTTGTTGGGACATTCATGCCAAAGCATATGAAAACCTGAAGCAGTCTTCTTGCTCAATACTGCCTGCTACAATACTGTCAGCTGTCTCCCATTCTGTGCCAGATCTGGTACCTGAGGTATTTTTGAGATGCTGGGGACTGAACCAGGGACCTTCTAAATTTCTGTTTTACCACTAAACTAGAGCCTGTCTTTAAGGAGTAACCATGGCCATCTTCTAACAACAGGGCAAGAACCGGAGCAACCCTATTGTTCTATCCAGAGTGCCAGCTAACTCACTAGCCATCCAGCAATGACATTATTTCTCCCAAGTATTCTATTCTATTTTGTAGTTTTGTAGTTTTATTTAGGGCTTTAAGGCAGTACCCGATTGGATGAAGGTTGCACGTACGGTAATTGGATGTATGGAACTTTTGGGACAGTGCATATGTGCCTAATTTTATATAAATCAAGTATTCTTTATCCAGAATTCCAAAATCCAAAATACTTCAAAATCCAAAATTGCCCACATGGGTGTCTGAGATAGTGGCACCTTTCCTTTCTAATGGTTCCATGTACACAAAGCTGGTTTCATGCACAGAATTATTAAAATATTGGATTGGGTTTGTTTGTTTGCTTGTTTTACAAATCTATTCATTTTCATTACTGCGTTATTACTTTTTTTGAAAAAATTACATAAAAATTCAAAATATGCAAAAATTTAAATTACCTTCAGGCTATGTGTATAAGGTATATACCTTATGAAACATAAATAAATTTCCTGTTTAAATATGGGTCCCACCTCCAAGATACCTCATTATGTATATGCAGATATTCCAAAATGCAAAATAATAATAACAATTCAAAATCCAAAATACGTTGGGTCCCAAACATTTCATATAAGACTCGACCTGCATATGATTGTGTTGTATGTATGTGTGTGTATATAATACACACAGAGAGAGAGAGAGAGAGAGAGAGAGAGAGAGAGATTTAAAGTGCAATTGTGTTTGCAATGTTCAATTATAGAACCTAAAAAGAGGTTTGAACTTTCAATAATCAGTGTGTATATTTGAGGCTTTAGCAGAGCCTTTTGTGTACTAAAATAGCGTCTTTTCCTATGTCAAATATTGGAGCTAAGGATGATTCAAGAATTTGAAAGTCTTGATCTTGATATGAACTGAACCAGCCACACACACTGGATTAATGTGATGACAATGTTTCCAGGTGAGAAAGGGTATCAAAATGTGTTAAAATTCATATTTTGAATTTTCATGTAATTTTTCCCAATAAAAGATAATAATAACACAGTAATGAAAATGAACAGATCTGTGAAAAAAACCAACCCCTAAACCAAACCAACCAGATTGATTGGGAAAAGATGGATTTGTTTGTCCTGGTTGGAAGGCATAAGTTTAGTATATACTTTCTACGTGCAATAGATTCTAGACAATTTGTTTTAGGAGGCTTCAGGTAGTGTGACTCTGACTCGTGATTGAATGGTTCTGTAAGATTCTTACATCCGAATCTGGTTTGAGTACACGAAGGCTAGCTGGGTTTTACATGGGTTTTACATCAGAATTGTCCAGCCACATGGTGTTCGCAGATCATATTGTAGGATGAAATCTACTGTATGTACTCATGTATAAGTCTAGAAATTTAGGTCAAAAATTGACCCAAAAAGACTGAGTCGACTTATCCACGGGTCAATGTAAGTACTGTACGTTAACTCTTATTTAAACGAAGGAACCTTCCCCTGGTGAAAAGCAAGAATCATAGAATCATAGAGTTGGAAGAGACCACAAGGGTCATCCAGTCCAACCCCCTGCCATGCAGGAACTCAATTCAAAGCATCCCCGACAGATGGCCATCCAGCCTCTGCTTAAAGACCTCCAAGGATAGAGACTCCACTACACTCCGTGTGTTCCACCGTCGAACAGCCCTTACTGTCAGGAAGTTCCTCCTAATGTTGAGGTGGAATCTCTTTTCCTGCAGCTTGCATCCATTGTTCCGCATTCTAGTCTCTGCAGCAGCAGAAAACAAGCTTGCTCCCTCCTCAATATGACATCCCTTCAAATATTTGAACAGGGCTATCATATCACCTCTTAACCTTCTCTTCTCCAGGCTAAACATCCCCAGCTCTCTAAGTCGTTCCTCATAGGGCATGCTTTCCAGATCCTTCACCATCTTAGTTGCCCTCCTTTGGACATGCTCCAGTTTCTCCACATCCTTTTTGAATTGTGGTGCCCAGAACTGGACACAGTATTCCAGGTGGGGCCTGACCAAAGCAGAATAGAGCAGCACTATTACTTCCTTTGATCTAGACACTATACTTCTATTGATGCAGCCTAAAATAGCATTAGTATAATCTGTCTTGGAAGCACTGACCCCCTTTACTCTCTCATCCATCCAGTCTTAAGAATAAGCACAAAGAGTTATAACTTTTGGAAGTTATTTGACATTGTTTTGCTTTGCTTCATCCTTTAGATCCTTTCCTATATGCCCCTAAATTTTACCCTCAACTTATCCACAGATCATAGCAAAATCTATAATTTTGGCCCCAAAACTTGCCCTCGACTTATACATGAGGTCGACTTATAGTCGGGTATATACGGTACTTGTGTCAAGCACCAGTAGATTACTGAACTGTTGTGGAAAAGTTTCAGAATGGTCCATCCACAAACATAATGCTCTGTCTGTCTACAATCTATTTAGTATGCCCTTTTTCTCTTAGTATGGAGCAAGAGGCTTATAACATAGGGTGCATCTACACTAGAAGTAATGTAGTTTGACGCCACTTTAATTGCTGGAGCTCCATCCTGTAGAACCCTAGGATTTGTAGTTTTTCAAAGTCTTTTGCCCTAAGAATACTAGTGCCTCACAAAACTACAGATTCCAGGATCCTGTAGGATGGAGCCATGGCAGTTGAAGTGGTGTCAAATTGCATTATTTCTAAAATGTAGGTGCACCCATAGGTTAAAACAAAATGCAGCTAAAGCAGTTTGTAGTACAGAAGTTGAAAAACAATTGATCAGTTCTGTTACTTGTCACAACACATGGCGGTGGCTGCTGTTAAATTACTTTAAAAGGAGATTGGATGATTTCATCAAATGTGTATTAGTTATGAAAAGCAACTTTAACTTCAAGTTTGGTTTGTCTCTACATCCCGGTTGTGGAGAGAACTTAGTGCCTTCATTCTTTATTTGTGAGCTTCGCAAAAACATCTTTTTGGACACCATGAATATTCCGTACACAATCCCAGTGGGGTGGAGAGAATATATGCAGTGAAGGCAGAATAAGAAGTAGGGTTGAGACTAGTTCTCTTGTACTATAGGAGTTGTGGTTGTCAGGAAGAAAGACGGAGGCTAGAAAGTGGACTCAGATTGCAGTTTCCCTGTGATAGCTTAGCCAGATCGGCTCTGTGGATACTTTTGCCCTTTCATTATTCAAGAATGAGGCACATTAGTGAGTTAAAGTTAGCATTCCCTTGCCAGTGGCTCTTTTAACTTGCTAATGATCTTCTGAGGCTTTAAATATCTACAAATGGTATTCAGAAGAGCTTGTGTTTTGGAGGTTGGCCAGACACATTGCAGACTGTCCCAGCAAAGCCACCCAGACTCTACCTTCAATTTCCGTTTTGCATACCAAGGAAACAAGACATCATTTCATGCCAAGAGAGGAAATACATAAACTTCAGAATGGCAGTCTCTTGTGCCCTCCTCATGTTTCTGAGAGGCTTTTAAAAAAACAAAAACCTTTTCTGGAAAGAACCACTCTCACCTCTTGTGTTGTGGGTGGCCCTTGCAATATTTCTTTCATTGCTTCTCTTTTAGATTTTTATCAAGAGCTTTGTCTGCTGGCATACACTCAGCACACAGTCTAAACTTATAAAATAAAATAAGCCTGAAAAAAGAGAGCCCTCCCTCCAGTCCATCTGCCCCAGTCCAGGCCTCAGAGGGAGAGAAGAACCACTGGACCTCATCCCTTTCTCACCACCATTCCCTTCTCCTTTTGTGTTGTGTCTTTTTAGATTGTAAGCCTGAGGGCGGGGAACCGTCTAATTAAAAATAATAATTGTAAGCCACTTTGATAGCCTTCTGGCTGAAGAGCAGAGTATAAATACCATAAATAAATAAATAAATAAATAATAATAAAATGAGTGCTGATTGAGCCAAAGTTGTTTTTGACCTACCAGCCTTGGAACTATCTTTTAGATGGGCTAAGAGCTTGGCTACGAAACAGGAATATTATCCTAACAGCAAACTCAGTTGTCAAAAAAGTGAAGTGAAAATGGTACCACCCCTGCACAAAAAGGAGGTATCGCTAGCCCTAAAGAAACCCAGTTTGCAGAAGTACACATCATTAAGTGGGAAAAGGTTGGGGAGAGAACTGTGCATGATCACTAGCCATAGGATGGTGGCGGTGGTGGAATGGGATATCCTCAGAAAGAACCTGGTTGGCTGGCTGGAACCCTGGGTAAGAGAGCTCCACGTTTTCTTGCAGGTTTTGAAGTTTTAGGAGATTATCACATGAGGATAAAACATGGCACTGAAACACAATAATATAGTCTATGGCCGAACCTTATCACACGACATTGTGGCTGAGGTGTAACTGGTCTGTGCTCCATCTGCGACGTACCTTTTAATTCACAGGGAAAACCCATGAATAGCTGCCAATAGTACTGCCATCCTGATAGTCCCCCTTGTGCAAATTCAGCTGAATTTCCAGCATTGGCCAATCATGTGGCCTCAGTCTCTTTCTCTCCCCCGCCCCCCGGCTCCCCCGAAGCCATCCCTACCCCATTCCCTTTCTTTTTCTTTTCTCTTTTCTTGCTGTCATTCCCACCCTGGTCTCTTCTTCCCCTGTGTGTTTTACCACCAACCCACCCCTGCCCAATCGTGTCATTTCCACCCCGTCTCATCCCCCTCTCCCTCCAGCATTGCTTCTAGTCCGTAGGTTCCTTACTAGCAAAGTCTGTGTGCATGGCATCAGTCATTGAATTACCAAGGCATGCATTGTTGTAGCATCAGGACAAACAAGCTGACAAAGTAATGAAACAGCAGAAGCATCCTAGAAATTCTCAGCTTCTTATATATTTTAGTGAATGAAAGAGGGATCCTCTGGCTTTCTGTCCAAATAAATAGAAGCCTTCCACCTTCCTTAGAGGAAAAGAAAGATTATGAGCGAAACCCAGTTGTTAGTCCCAAGTAGAGCAGAGCTAATGAATGAGTGGAACACATGTAACTGTTGATATACCAAGTTGCTATTGATTATGTGGGTCCCCTATTGTTGGGATGAACAGCTGGATTTTAGCCTTTGTTTGGTTGGATGAGTGGAAGTAAGGGATGTGAATTCTGTAGCTATTTGGCAAGAGGAAAGAAATCTGGCTGTAGGTCAGCATCTCCTCACTTTGAGAGATGTGAAGGAATTTTGAAAGGTCAGTATATGGGAATGATCCTTGGCCCTCCAAAGAGGCCCCTTGAAACATTCACACGCAGACACACACACACAGCACACCATCTGACATCCTCCCTGCCAGCATTTTGGAGGCAGCTGAAAGCTTTCCATTTGTGGAAGACTCTTTGTCTCTCTCACCATCTCAGGCAGCAGCAATTCTAGTGCCCCCAAGCTTCAAACAAGGGCTTCATGCTGTTGTTGCAATCTGCCTTTATGCAGCAGAGTGTGGAAGCTTCTAATTACGAGCCAGAGATGCGCTGCGGGTGGGGAGCCCTGCTGAGCCCCACAGCCGCGCACCTGATTATCCGTTGCCGAGGTCGTTAGAAGGGTTACTCCTGAGTTTAAGCTTGCTCTGCAAAACCCCTAATTATACGCTGCTCTGCAAGTTGCATGAAGAAAGAAAGAAAGAAAGAAAGAAAGAAATTATTGAAAAGACAAAGGACAGAATAACATTTCCTCCTGCAGTGTCTCCCTCTTTCCCCATAAAGAGCACACACTCACACGGCACCTCTTGCCTGCTGGGCCCAGAGCTAGTTTTCATGCTCGAGTTGGTGCGAGCCTGATAAAGCCATTGAAAGATATAGCAGGGATGCACCATGTCTTGGATGGAGGGAAGCTGGAGAGGAAGCTGAAGGAAAATGACCTCCTCCCAGGTAGACAGAGCCTGCTGCTGCTGGCTGAAGGAGCTGTCCCACAGAGCAGAATTAGAGAAGAGATTAAGTGTTCTTTATTGTTTTCTTTCACTTCCTAGGGAGCAACATAATATGATTCTGCCGCAGCAACTCCCCCACTCCGAAAAGGCTTCGTCCACCTTCAGCCAAAGCTCCAGAAAGCCTGAATGACTAAAGATAACACATTTCCAAAGCAATATACCTTCTTCACAGCAGCCTGGTGTTCATTTTAATCTCCCCAGATACTGACAAAATAGAAAAAAAATTAAACCTCGAAATTGAATAGCATACATTTTTGTGTGCACTTGCAATTTTCCAAACACAAAATAGTAATCATGTTCTCACTCATGTTGACATAGACAGATAAGATCTCTTGGGTATCAACACCTGCTTGCTTGGTTTGTATGTTCCTGAGTCTCATCCTTATCACCAAGGATGGACCTTGGATCAGGTGCTTCCCTTTGGACCAAGTACAAGCAATGAGGACATGCAACGGGGCACTCGTTTCCCAGCTGTCAAACCTCCTTTCCCTGGAGATCTCTTAGAATCAGGACAGCAGTGTTTTCCAGATGCAAGACACAACATTTTTATTTCATTTCATTTTCACTGAAGTTGAAATTTTGCACCTTGGTTAGGTCTAAGATTATTTTAACTGCCAATTGGTTTATGCATATGGTAGGGTACTTTTTGATTTTGTGTTGCTTCTCTTGATTTCTCTCCTCTGTTGTGATCCATACAGTGCTATTCTGCCACAGTGGTTCCTGGTAGACTAACTCCATTGTCTTTTAATTTGGACATTCAGACCACAGAGATGGTCATTAAAATGTTTACATGGAATTTTTCCTTTTGATTTTCCTGCTGTATTTTGCCACTTATGTTCTAGTCATTGCAGGTCATGTGAGATTGAAAGATGGATATCACTAGGCCAGAACAGAATGAGAAAGATCAAATACTTTGCTTGCAGAGCAGTGAACTACAACTCTTAAAAATTCTTCTGACTCCCTTTTAAAATATTACTGTGGACCCTTCTTTTATGCGGGGGATCTGTTCCGGACACCCACCACCACCGAGTAAGGGAAAAAGCACTTATGCTCACATCCCATAGAAAATAATGGGGTGCGAGCCCACAGTACAGTGTGGTGCAAGCACACGCACCATTTTCCTCCTCACAGCTTCTGTATAGGCTGGAAGCTGTGTATGGCGCACCCGCATACGGTGCGGGCACAGTGTATTAGTTCTACATTTAGAGCGGCAGGATCAGCTACAAACTTTAAAATGGTGGCCATCATTTTGGAAGGAAAAACAAAACAAACCACCATGCACATACAGGGTTTTTTTTCTGTTAAAGAAGAAATGTGTGGCCCCCCTGCCACAGTGTGGGCCATGGCAGATACCTAACCATGCCAACAGTTAGCGCCAGCTTGTTCTGTTTTGCACCTGGCTATAGCTGTATCAGCTGCAGGCAGCAAGACCCACACATTGCACTGTGATGTATAGTTTTATGGCAGAGACTTAGGATAACTAGACCTACAAGTGTCAATATTTAAGAAGCTTTATAAGACTTGTTTTTTTCTTCCTTAAGTACAGAGAAACATATGAAAATGTATTTTGGTCCATGCAAGCCTAAATCTTATCATACTCTCTTGAGAGCAGCTAGTGTACTACTGTTAGGCTGAAATATGTTTAGCTATGGGAGTGAAAGGTGGGCCAGTTAAATGAGGTTGGCTGCACAGAAGTCAGCATTGCTTATCGTCAGGAGGACTCTGCCCTGGTCCAGGACACGCCTCTGCCTTCAGCCATTGCTAAACTAAGTTAAGCAGTTAATCAGGGGTGTGCAGACAGAGGTATAAATATCTACCAAGCAGACATACTGATAGCCAGTTAATGTACACAGATGCAGCAGCCTTTTAAAAAATGGTGAAGGAGCCACTCAAACTTCCCATCTCTTGAGAATTGTCACCTCCTGGTGGGAAGGATCATTTGACCGCCAGATCCTGTCTGTCCCACTCGAACCATCACAAGTTCATCCCTCTGCTGCCAGTGTGAATCCACTGGTCACACTTCCACTCATCCAGATGTTCCAGGAATTTCTAGAGAAAAATGTGGATTAAAGCCTTCAGGCACCTAAAAGCCCCACACCTGCTACAAATTGGTCTGAATGTCATGTATTCGAATCACTGTCAATTCAAAGTGAATAGTGTAGACAACCCTTATGATGTATATAATCTTGTTTGAATTTAAATTCAGGTTTTTTGACTGGTGCTTTGTGTTAGTTATTGCTCCCTTTTGAACACTTTAGAAAATGTATGTGCATTTTGAATGCAGCTTGATTTATTTTCAAAAGGGATGGGGTGCATTTCTAATTCTGTTCACTTTTTAAACTTTGTGTTCATGAAGACATTTTCTGTATTAGATGTCTTCGAAGTTAGATCTGGAATGTTATAAACGGCTATTTTTGTGTCATATTTTATCTGCTCTCCTGCACCTGAAATGGTTAGGATGAAAAAGGCAAGACCTGCTGTCTGGTTGTGTCACCTAAGTGCAGGGTTTCCCACATCACAAGGCATGATCACTTACGTAGAAGTCACAAGAGCAATGGAAGAAGGTTGCGGAAGGTTAATAGAAATGTGTATCAGAGACAAAAGTATATTTTTAAAGGCCATAGTGCAGTTGTGTAACTGACACAGCCTGTTTTCATTTCACTGGCCTGTGTTGCAAAGTCCATAAAGACTGGGGCTTTTGTAGGTAAGGGTTGTTTGTACTGCAGACCTCAAAGGCTGGACTGACCCACTTTGACCTTGTGACTTACTGTATTTATCATACATAAACCTTGTTTTGGTCTTCCTTTTAAGTGTTTAGAATGGCAAATGGGTTTATATGGGCAATATGTGGTAATCTCCCATTCAGGTAGTTTACAGTTTACAGTGTACAGTTCTTAAGTATCTGAATTTGGTCATCTTCCATCTGAACCTTCTCTCTGAGCCAGTGAAAGGGAGCCAACTGGAAAAGTGCCTGGCCTCAGGCCTACTCTGTGGTTCAGAATACTTCAGAAGGTCATTTCCAGAAATTCAATCAATCTAACGTAGGAGTTGCCTGTGGACATACACGAGGTTTGTGATTGCTCTTCCCAACTTAGGCTTTCACCAGGGAAATCTTTCAGAATCGTCATTCTGGCTTGGCAGTGGAGCACATATGTTACAAGCAGAGGCTCCCTGGTTCAGATCTAGCATCAACAGCTGAAGCCGAAGAGGAACCTGTGACCCTCCAGAAATTCTTGAACTATAGTGCCTCAGCCCTAGCCTGCATAGCCAGCAGTGAGGGATCCAAGAAGATACAGTCCAGCAATATCTAGAGGGCTACCCTTGTGCTGTTAGGGTCAGTTAGCAGGTGAGAACAGCCAGCATGATGAGTGTTGGACTGTGGCTTTGGAAATCAAGTTCGATTCCCTGCTCAGCTGTGGAAACTCACTGGGTGACCATGGACAAGTTGCACACTCTGTCTTGCTTCACTAAACACCTGCACAGGCTGGCAGGGAGGGAACTACCAATTGATAATGTAGGCAGAGGCAGTGAATTACAAGCAGCTTGAAAGTATCCTTGCCTGTGAGAGTCCATTAAGAGAAAGGTGTTGGTCAAGCAGTCCGAGTCAAGGGAGACAACAGGAATCAAGGCCAACACGGTCCAAGGGTCAAAGAATCCAGGAGGTCTAAAGTAGGAAATGCAGGAGTCTGGAAACAGGTATCCGGAACAGGAATGCTGGCCAGGAAACAGACAAGTTGCTTCCAGCATTTGTCTTAGGCAAACCCAGCTCTTAAATAGCCTGACACCTCCTGGTTCTAATCAGAGCTGGCTTGTTGCTGCTTGGCCTGCAGCCTGGCTGAGCGTCTTTGTTGTATTCTTTGTTTTATTCTTTTGTCCCTCCTCCTTGATTGAGGACTTAAGAGCCTAGTTGTGTCCTCTGCCTCATCAGCTGCAAGTGAGTCTTGCCCTGGTCCTTCTGGCTGAGGCTGCAATTCCACAGGATGAGCTGGCTGAGGCTCTTCAGCAGGGAGGGCTGCCTGCTTTGCAACAGGGAGAGCTGCAGACTGTCCCCTGTCTGGAAGACCTGCCTGGGTCCCTTCCTCATCCTCCTCATTAGACTCTTCCTCCAGGCCCCAGTCCTGCATCTACTGGCCCATGATACACTCAGCCCCAGAAAGCCCCATGATAGGTTCACCTTAGAGGCACCATAAGTCTGAAGGCACACAACAACAACAGCAAGACACAAGCGATGGGAACAGCTGCTCTGTAACAGCCTGGAGAGGGAATACCAGTCAGAGAAGGCAGCTTGGGGTTGGAAAGATCCGTGATTTGACTCAGTATGAGGCAGTTCCTTCTGTTCATATCCTTGGGTATTCCTGCAAGAGTCACATATTGTCTAAAAAGAAGCCTTTCCCTTTTCCACCCCCAACTGTCATCAGCCAGGATATAAGAAGAATCTGTAAACCATGTGCAAGGGTTGTAGTGGCATATAACTGCTTTAAGTATCAAGTTGCACTTGGAGTGGGGAAGTAAGTAATTTTCTCTCCATAAACAACAATTAAAGGATCTACCAAGTGTGGTTCTAAAAACACAGGTAAGTTTGTTATGGCGACACCTCTTACTTATGAGTTTAGAACACATTAACATTAAAAGCAGTGCTTTTCTGTCCTCCTAGTATTGATTGATTATGCCAGATAAATATTTCCCCCTTTACACAAAGGAGATATTTAATTAAGCTAATTATCTACTTTAATTGCCTGCATAACTGGGATGGTAGAAAATTGATACCATAGATTGACAGTGCTTTCAAAGGCTTAATTCTTTTCCTTTTATGTTCTTTTCCTGCACTGATATCCATTTAGATTAACAGTAAAGCAACATAACACCATGGTTGGTGACTAAGTCTAAGTAGCCTTACCAATATAGTACATAGTGCAGAGGGATGTGGTGGCTTAGTGGATAAGATGCCAGTTCTGACAACTGGAAGGTTGGCAGTTTGAGACCCGAGTGCTGCATGATGGGGTGAGTTTCTGTCACTAGTCCCAGGTTCTGCCAACCTAGCAGTTCAAAAGCATACAAATGCAAGTATTTATAATAATAGGTATTTGTTTATTTACTGTATTTATACCCTGCTCTTCTGCCCTAAAGGCTCTCAGAGCAACTTCCAGATAGTTATTCAGACAATCCCCTTCCCTCAGGCTTACATTGTAAAAAGACATGACACAAAAGGAGAAGGGAATGGTGGTGGGGAAGGGGATCAAGTACAGTGGTTCTTCTTCTTGCTCTGAGTAGTCCTGATGGAGTAGGGCCTGCCTTTCCACTCCCTCCCTAGTTCCCCTTTTGGTGGGAAGGTAAGAGTGCTCGAAGCAGTCATGCTGACCCCATGATCACGGAGTCAAACTAAAAACACTAAGATAAATATAAATTCATGCTTCATAAGCATGCTCAAGATGGAGGACATTTTGAAATTCCTCCTGGATAGAAGATTGCAATGTAGAAAATGTCCTGGAAAAGGAGGACATCTGGTCACCCTGGAAATGAAGGTATAACTACAAAGATCAAGAGGATGATGATAAAGGCAAGCACCGCTTCTGAGAATTTCCAGCGCACTTTGCCTCCTCACCTCCCTTTGGGGACCGTCTGGCCCATTTCTCCCATGCTTGGGCCTCTGTAACATCCGACTCCTGGGTGCTTTCCATTGTCTCTAGGGGTTATGCCCTGGAGCTTCAAGAACTTTCCCCAAGGGGAACAATCCTCACTCTCCCCCCCAAATACCCTTCTCGACGAGGTGCGCTCTTTGCTAGACAAAGGGGCCATCAAGCCTGTACCTCCATCCTGGGCCCGACACTGCCTTTTTCCCAGATACTTCATTGTTTCCAAAGTCACATGTGACCTTCGCCCCATCCTTGACTTTCAATTTTTGAACTCTTTCATCTCATACAAACGATTCTGTATGGTAACTTTGGCCTCCATTCTCCCTCTCCTGCAGGAGTCAGACTGGTTCACCACTCTGGATCTTTGGAACGTGTACTTCCGCATCAGCATCAGGGAAAATCACCAGGACTTTGGGTACCGAGTGCTGCCCTTCGGCCTCTCCATGGCCCCAAGGGTGTTTACAAAGTGCATGGCAGTCATGGCGGCCTACCTTTGCCAGCAAACGATTGACTGTTTGTCGCCCCAGCCAAACAGATGCTCATTGCTCATCTTGAATCCGCCTTGTCATTCTTTCAGTCCTTGAGACTCATGGTGAACAGGGAAAAGTCCACACTTGTTCTGACCCAGCATGTTCGCTTCTTAGGGGCCATGATGGACTCATCCACTTCGAGTGCCTATCTACCTCAAGACAGATTCCTCAATCTCAGATCTTCTGTCAAGGGGAATTGCCAGGCCTCCAGGCGGATCACTGCCCAATCGCCTCAGGTTGGCCTTGGACGCGTGGCGTCCACAACATGTCACTCCGTGGGCACAACTTCGAATACGCCCCTTCCAGTCTTGGCTCCTCTCTGTCTTCAACCCAGCATTTGACCACCCTCGAAAATGGATCACTGTCCTGAGACTGATGGCCCGCTCTCTTTGTTGGTGGGCATGCCTTTCATGCCTCCACAGCCTCTGGCCTCTCTCATGACAGACGCCTCCAACACCTGCTGGGGAGCTCATTCCAAACAGCCTCTCAATTCATGGGAGATGGTCTCCCAAGGAAACCCAGTTCCACATCAATGCTCTGGAAATATTGGTGGTCCAAAAGGCGCTGAAGTCCTTTGAACCAGCCCTTCAAAACCAGGCTGTCCTCCTTCTCACCGACAACACAACTGTGATGTTTCACATCAACAAGCAAGGCGTTACCAGGTCTCTACCTTTCTTGACCTGACCCTACAGATATAGAACTGGTGCATCATCTTACAAGCCATACATGTTCCTGGAAAATAAAATGAGTTTGCAGATGCATTGAGCAGGGCTCCAGACTCTTGCCACGAGTGGCAGCTCCATCCTCACATTTCCCACCACCTTTTCTCCCTGTGGGGGACTCCGGACGTCGACCTTTTTGCCTCGCATCTCAACTCTCATTGCAACCAGTTTTGTTTCAGGATCCCGTTACCTCGGTCCTGAGGGGATGCCTTCCTCTTCCATTGGTCTGGCAAGAAGTTCTATGCCTTCCCTCCATTCCCACTGATCACCAAGGTGATAGCCAAGCTCCGTGCCGACCGCTTGGATGCCATCCTGATCATCCCATGGTGGCCAAGACAGCCAGGGCTCACCCCACTTCTCCACCTGTCCAACAACCAGTTTCTGCCTCCTCCTCTGCCTCTCCATCCCGACCTCCTCATCCTTCACAACGGACAGGTTTTCCCTTACCCACCTCTCAGTACCGGTCCGAGAGATCATCCTGGCTTCTCACAAGCCGTCCACTCAACGCTCCTACGCCCTGAAATGGGCTAAATTTTTGGCTTTCCTGTCTGGGAACGGATTCTCTCCTTCAACAGTCACGGTTCCTGTTGTTCTGGACTTTCTCCACTCACTTTATGGATCGGGCCTCTCCATCCATTCTCTAAAATGCTAAAATGCAATGATCCTGTTAGAAATAGTAAGGGTTCAGTCTCCCACATATATCATCTTATCTTGACAAATTCATATCAAGATGCCATGTCAAAACATTGTGGGAAAGTGAACTGAATATATCAATTCCAGAATCAGATTGGCATACTATTTGGTCATGTTCTGTGTTGAAGTCAAGATCAGCTCTAAGCAGAGAGAACTTTCTAAAGCTAGTACATAAATGGGATTTGACCCCTATTAGAAAATCTCAGATGATAAAATCTATATCACCTCTATGTTGGAGAGGATGTCCAGTCTTAGAGACTTATACCCATATGTGGTTAGACTGTTCCCAAATTAACCACTTCTAGCATGACGTGATCAATCAAATTGCTGCAATTACAAAACAAAAAATAATTGCTCTTTTGTTACTTTCAATATATACTAAAAGTAATAAATCTATAAAAAATAGAAAGTTGATTTCTTTTTTGTTGACAGTAGCTTGATTAGAAGTGGCTAATAATTGGAAAACATGTTTTGTATCCCTGGACAGCTGGTGGAAAAGAGTTTGGGATCAATGGTTCATGGAGAAATTATCAGATAATATGAAACATAACTCAAAACAACAAAATCAAAGACCTTTCCAGAAAAAAATGGTCTCCTTATAGACTATATTAATACAAATTTTATATCCATCTCTCCTTCATCTAGCCATTGTTCTTTATGGTCAGATTTATTTTAAATAAACTGAATTGTATAAAACTTTAATAAGGAATATTTTTCAATGTTATGAAATTTTAATACAATTTTTATACATTTGTTTTATATATATATATATATATATATATATATATATTGAATAAAGGTTCTTTTAAAAATGCTACTTCAGGCTATCTGTGCCCACTACCAGTTCTCTGGCTGGCCATCCTATTTTGTTGACCCACTGGTGAAGAAATTTTTCAAGGGACTTTCAAACTTGAAACCACGCTCCTCAGCTCCAGCCCCGGTGTGGTACCTCCAGCTTGTTCTGGCAGCTCTTCTACCTTGCCTTTCAAACTGATGACTTCCTGCAACCTCAGGCTTCTCACTTGGAAAACAGCCTTTCTGGTCTCCCTGGCCTCAGCACGCAGGGCCAGTGAACTCTGTGCCCTCCGTACCAATTCCCCCTACTTGAAATTTTTTAAGGACAAGGTCGTCCTCCGACTGGACATTTCTTTTCTACCAAGGATTGTGTCCTCATTCCATCTCAATTAAGACATTGTTCTTCCAACTCTAGCCCCAAATCCGACCACCAACACCAAGCATCGACTCCATTTCTTTGATGTCAGGCGGGCACTAGCTTTCTACCTCAACAGGACTTTTGTCCTCTTGCTGTTCTCCCAGACTGTTCGTCTGCTACTCCAATCACAAACTGGGACTCCCAGTTAGCCCTCATCGTTTTTCCAAATAGGTGACCTCCACCATTCTCCTCTGTTATGAGATTTTTGCAAAGACTCCTCCAGCTTGAATTTGAGCCCATTCCACCAGGGCGGTAGCCTCTTCATCTGCCTTCCTCTCTGGAATCTCTTTGGAGGACATTTGCAAGGCTGCGGTTTGGTCACAACCTCTGACTTTCATCAAGCATTATAGGCGTGACAGCAGACACCGACAAGAAGCAGCCTTTGGTAGAGCTGTTCTCCTTTCCACCATCCATTATGGTTAGTTGACACCTGTCAATAATTGACACTCACACTGTCTTTCTGATTTATGTCTTTATTGCCAGGACACTCCCTTCTCCAAGAGGGGACCTATTTCTCAGTCTAACCCATTTGTGTGCTTCGCAGAGACCACGAAGAAGAAGGGCGGGTTGCTTACCTGTAACTGTAGTTCTTCGAGTGGTCATCTGCGAGTCCACACAAAGACCGCCCATCCTCCCCTCTGTCGTGTCCTGTCCTCTTTCCTTGTCTGCTTCACGGTGGACATTATTGGAACTGAGAAAGGGTGAGAAGACGCCGAGTTTATATAGAGGGTGGGTGGAGCTACCTCCAAAAAGTCTTCCCTAGCAATTCCAGTAGGATCCGAAATTGCTGCACAGGTGCAGAATAACGTGTTTGTGTGGATTCACAGATGACCACTCGAAGAACTACAGTTACAGGTAAACAACCTGTCCTTTTTTCATCGGTGGCTGAGATAGTGACACCTTTGCTTTCTGATGGTTCAGTGTACACAAACTCTTTTTTCCATTCAAAAAATAAAAATAAATAAATAAATAAATATTGTATAACGTTACCTTCAGGCTATATGGATAAGATGTATATGTAACATACATGATATTTGTGTTTCAATTTGGGTCCCATCTCCAAGAGATCTCATTATATACATCTGTTCAAATACAAGTATTCCACAAAATCCACAAAAAACTCCAAAATCCAAAACATTTATTGGTCCCAACCATTTTGGATAAGGGAGCCTCAACCTGTATGTACTCTGCTACCAAGCTGTAGCACCACTTCAAATGGCATGATTAGACTGGCCAATTTAGGCTTTTAAATGTTACAGTACTGCCATTGGATGAGCCCACTGAAAACTCTTGTGACAGTGCAGTAATGTCTAACAACCACCTTGAATGTTGTCGGTAGAAAACTGGGAGATCCTTCTTAGTAAATAAACAATGATGGACCCTAGCCTGTTAGGTTTTTCATAAAGCATCACAAGGTGCATTGCATTTAAGCCTATGATCATATTGGAATGTGCATGCAGGATGAGCATGAAATTTATATATTTTAATCTGTTTAAGCTTGGATCCCACCCACCCCCGGGGGGGTTGTTTTCAAGTGTGTCCCGTGAGATGTGTGAAATGTTACCTTGAATTGAGTAGGTAGCAACTATGACATTGGCTCACTGAGTAGAAAATCATTCTTTTTCCTACTTCAGCAGTTTTGAAAATGGAGGTAGGGACTCTCTGTACCCATTGGAGTGCTTAAGAAGCAATCAGTGATAGAAGCAGGGAAGCTGTGATAGTAACCTAGGAAGCTAGTGACTTTGGAAGAGAAATGAGCATGTAAGGCCAGTGCAAAAATAAGAATCCTATTTTCCGCACTCTGCCCCTGCACCAAAGAACAGATGGGTTGACTGCATGGTGCCAGATTCATCAACGTATATCTGGCATTATATTTGAAAGACCAGCGATTAATTTTGACTTCCAGTTGATGATGACTAGAACTCCAGAGGGAGCAATGAGTAATAGAAGTCGTTTACCAGGGAAACCAGCCTTACTTTACTTTAAAGCCATTATTTGCAGTTTTATATCCTTGCCTTTGCAGTTGTTAACAAAAGAGATATTGTATGAAGGTCTCTGCAAACTGTGTATCTTTGGTTCACTTATGCAGAGGGAAATATATATTTAGACATAGAAAAATGTATCTATGTTTGCAGTACTGCAATACAAGGTAGTCTGACTACAACACATGCCAGTCTGAACACCATCTACTTGGGTTTGGAGGGGCTGTCATTTACATTTTCCCATAATGTTTCTGAGCATGTCAGAGACTTTGTGGGGGACTTAAGGACAGCTTCATTAGAATTCTACCCAGCCAGGGCATGCATCCCTCAGTGTAGGAGGTCATGTCCTCAAACCTAGTTCCATCCCTGGCTACAGACCTTATGGTTGGGCTATTTTAATTCATATTTGTGCATAGTCACATCTTCCCTGGATGATCTCAGATCTAGTCACAGTATTTTTGCCGCCTCTTTTCTCTAACATGAAAATTAGACCATGAGGACTGCTAAGAAATGCAATCCAAAGCACCCTGTCTGTAAGAGAACCCAGCTTGTTGGGGGCAATTAGCTTACATATTATAAACTGCTTAGGGAGTGCTTAAGTGCTCTGATAAGGGGTATAGAAATGTACTTGCTATTGCTATTGCTATTGCTAAGATATGTGGTATAAATGGTTATAACAAGTCATCATTGTTAGTATTAGGAAAGGGAAGCTAGCAAGACATATACCCAAAACTGCATATTGCAATTATGCCTGTAGTACTTGATGGATTTTATCTTTATTTATGGATCCCTTGTGTGGGATCATGGTGCCAGCATGAACTACAGAAGATGTGGAATCTGCACCCTATTGGCTCTGTCTCATAGACCTGTTTGGCAAACGTATTTTTATCATGATATTGTCTGTGATACTTGTAAAGTAGACTTGAATTTGAGACCCCTGACATGTCTTAAAACAATCATGTCCATCATTAGTTTACCAGTCCTGGTTTCCATTTTGTGGTTGCAAATACAAATTACGTCCAGATTGCTGAGGATACATTCTCTCATGTTGTGGGGGTGGTATGCCTTCAAGTTGTTTCCAGTTTATAGTGACCCTAAGACTTATGGGGATCCTAAGGGATTTTCTTGGCAAGATTTGTTCAGAGGGGATTTGCCACTGTCTTCCCCTGAGGCTGAGAGCACGTGACTTGCCCAGGGTCACCCAGTGGGTTTCATGACCAAGCAGGGAATAAAACCCTGATCTTAGGGTCACCATAATTTGGAAACGACTTTAAGGGACACAGCAGCAACAAGATTTATACCATAGCTTTCTCTCCCCAAATGGGACTCAAGGCAGCTTACAGAAATTTCAGTTAAAACAGAAGACAAGATAAATGATTAATAGGGAACAAAATTAAAAGCACAGTTTAAAATGCCATCATTAATAAAAATACAATACTTAACTGGCAACAGGAGCCTTTCTCAGGTTCTCATCAGTTACCAAAAGCTCCCCAAAACTGGTCAGTTTCAAGAAATATGGAATTCCCAGCATCCACAATGTATACATGAGAGCGGGTGCTTTCATGCTATGTTTCTTTTGATTAAAATCTAAAACAGAATTTGGCAAAGCCACACCTCTTGCTATATTTTGGTGGACAATGCAAGTGAGGCCACATATTTTTTGGAGGGGTAGGGGGACTGTGGAGAGCATGCCTGGCTCTAAATTCACATCAGTATAAGGGAAAAGGAAAGCATACAGATGACACCTAATAACAGGTTAAGTGCAAATATTGCAGACATGCTCCATGGTGCTTCATTGCTGACAGCTTACATTCCCCCCCTTCAAATTGTTCTTTTAACATTAGTGATTCATTTCAAGTTAGATGCCTTCCATCTAACCACAGAATGTTGTCACGGGACCAAAAGATTGGCAGAGGAGAGAATGTTTCAGGTTCTGCTTTAGACAGTATCCTTAGTGTAGACTGGCTGGTTATTGGTATTGCAATGACAGTTGTGTTTAGGCTTTGCTTGAGAGTGCATTCAACGTGTTTATGCTAGGAGTGATTCTTTGGCGCACTTGAGTCTTCCCTTTGATTCTTTTCACCCAGTGAGCAGAATGTTTGAACTGGCCTTTATTGCATTTATCAATTTGGGAAAATTTTGCTGATCCTGCCGTCAGTGTAGAAATATTGAATTGGGAATCCTTGGCTGACCCCTGTTCAGCACAGAATGCAACTATGGCTGCATCTGCACTGTAGAAATAATGCCGTTTGACACCACTTTAATTCCCATGACTCCATCCTACAGAGTCCTGGCATTTGTAGTTTTTAAGGCACTGACACACATTATTTCTCTTATGTAGATGCACCCTAAACAACTTTGTTCTTTGCATATGTAGAATACCCCATACCATTGTCTAAACTGTAGAGCATACTACTGTATCCTGATGAAGTCCAGACAAGGGAGAATATTGTTCTGAGTGCTTATAAAATGCTTCTAACTGACTTTTGCTCACTTCACATTACCTTTAAAGGTCTGATTCTGTTGCATTCCTTTCCTTGCTATGTTTAGGTGTCTTTTACATCGATCTTTATGAAGACATGATTGTTTTTGTTTTTAACTTGATTAGGTACTTTGTGGTAGAGTCCGATTCTGCAAATCAAAAGAAATGTGTGTGTGTGAGTTTAAAAGCCTTAATACATAAAATAAATACCAATCTCCGTATCTCTTTCAGTTAAAATGATGGTAAGAAGCAATTCTTTCCTCACTCTTTTGCAAGACTGATAGGAACTATGACAGTGTGGGCCAAGAGGGTAACTAAATGGTTTCTCTGCTTGAGCATCTGTGAAAAATTGCCACAGAATTTTCCCACTTTTATTTGCTTGGTGAATTAGCATCAAAGGCAAAAACCCATAGCCTAAATCCAATAGCTGGTCCAAACTCTGATAGACTCATTGATCAATGGGATTTGAATAATTTACTGTTCAGCAACAGAGCCTAAATACTCTAAAAACACCATATCGTATCTGATCTTGGAAGCTAAGCTGGGTGGGGCCTGGTTAATACTTGGCTGAGTGACTACCAATAAATCCCAAGTGCTTTAGGCTATATTTCAGAGGGAAGGAGGAATTGGCAAAGCCACCTGACTATTCCTTGCCCAACCCTATGAAATTCATGGGGTCACCATAAGTCGACAGACAGCTTGAAGACATACACACGCACCATTCAGCTGTTGATTTAATAAATCTATTCTAATTGAGATTAGCAATTGGATTTGGACCAGTAGCAGAGATAGTCCATTGTGAACATGCTTGCAGTTTTAGAGTCCTGTAGGATGCTATTCTCCCGTATAAAAAAATTAGAAAGTACAGTGTTTGTTCATGTGCCTTCAAGTTGCCTGTGGTATTATGGTGACCTCATGAATTTCTTAGGTTTTCATAGGCAAGGAATCCTCAGAGAGCCTACAGCACCTGGGATTCATTGGCAGTCTCCCAGATAAGTACTTACCAGAGCTGACCCTTAGTAGTGCGAGAATAAAAATAGCAGCTCCAAGTAAGAATGTTTCTTAGAATGTGTTATCATAATTATTTTGTCCCTTCCCCTGAATCTTCATATAGGTTCATGTGCACATGGCTGAAAAGGCAATGCTTGCCCATTTTAAGAACCATAACCAATGTTTGATGTAAGGGAAAGAGGAAGAAAGGGTTGATGGTGAGAGGATTGGATGAAAGACTGGTTCTGTTTGACAGACTGTGAAAGAGACCAGGCTCCTCTTTGTATTATTTTTATAGCACAGTTGCAACTGAGCATCTGGCGGTAAGATTCTCTTAAGGGAATTTCTTAGCCTGGCTACCTAGAGAAATGTGATAAAAAAGGCTGCCCTCACTACCCATCCATTAGTTATTTACTTATTCAAATTTGCACAAGTATACTTTGGAGGGTGTGTGTTTGTGCCTGTTCATTAAATTGATTGAGTGTAATTAAACTGATTGCATTTAACATTACTCAGTGACTAGTAATGAGGTTGTACTTAGAAAAACATACAAGCAAAGAGAAAACAATAATGACAACAAAGGTAATGGATCATTTTAAAGCCAATTCAACATTATTTATTTATAAAGAAAATAAAATGAAAGAAGATTTGAGGCATTATATTTAATGTAGCTCTTTGAAGATGAGGATTAGGAGGTTGGACTTTACAAATAAGAAAAGCTGTCAAGGACAATAACAAATCCAATTGTTCTGGATTCTGGTCATTCCAGATTCCAGGTTTTTGTCTGTATTTCACATATGAAATAGCATATGGTGTGGCCATCGTAAGACTCTATTTTAAGATTTTGGGATGTAAGTGAGGAAACCACAAAAGGAAGGTACAATCAGTTAAAATACAATCAACTACAGTAGTTATTGGCCTGGTTGTCTATGGAGCAGGGTATAAAGCTATATCTCATGTCCTGCGTGTGTGATTCCCTCATGCTTAAATCAGTAGCTTCATTTGGAACACTAGCACAGCAAGAAAATAAGAATTGCAGTATTAATCTTTTCCCTGATGTGCTAGGACTATGTGTCTGCTGCCAAGATATGATTCCCTCATCTTCACATGATACACTTCTGGGAGAATCATAGTGTTAGAACAATCTGAATATTTAGTTTGACTCTAACATTAAGTATCTGCATAGTCAAACCCCAAGCAAACTGTACCACATGTACATTTTATATCTCCTGTACATTACTACAGAAGTCCAAGTATAGCATTCCTTGGGCTGATACAATCAGCAAATTGTTGGCCTGGGTTTTCTATGTGTGCTTATTTCATCCCCAACTTGTTTTGTAATATACCTTGGAATCCTTCCTCTCTTCTCTTGCCATTCCACAGGATACTGGAATGGTAGGAATCCAGATGTTACCAGATAGCAACTCCCAGCATTCCTCACCACTAGCTATGCTGGAAGTTCTGCTCCAACAACATATGAAGGGACACACAACTTGCACCCATGGGGTATAATTATATGTGAGAAACATCCACAGAGGAACAGTGGTTTCCAAACATAACAGTCTTTTGTTTTTTGTGGAGCTTTTGGGCTATGTGGCCATGTTCTAGAAGAGTTCCTTTCTGACGTTTCACCAGCATCTGTGGCTGGCATCTTCAGAGAATGATAGTCTGGAAAAAGGATTGGAGATATATATCCTGTGTGACCCTGGGAAGGAAGGAGTAATTTGCAAATGTATTGTTCTGTTGCTAATGGCAGTCCTCAGGGTGGGAGGAAATGCAAACAAGGATTAATGTCTGCTAACTGGTGCACAAAATTATCTTCGGACTGTGTATAAGGTGCATATGAAACATTAGTGTTTAGACTTGGGTCCCATCTCCAAGAGATCTCATTATGTATGCAAATACAGATATTCCAAAATCCAAAACACTTCTGGGCCCAAGTATTTTGGATAAGGAAGACTCAACTTGTACCCTGTTGGATGAAATCAAAGCTCCAATTAATTGAGCATCTGCTTCCCACAGTGTTGAGCCAGATACAAACAGACATGTAGTAAGACATAAGATCCCTACCTCTCCCCTGCTGCTCGGTGGCATCATTAAGGCTGGCATCACCCAGTGCATTAACTCATGGTGTCACACACAGAGACACCGTGACTTCCTCCCATACCACACCATATAGAAGCTTTAGTAATGTTTTTGTACTAATGTTGCTCACAAATCATACAATTGGTTTTCGATACCCACAGATTCTTTATGCACAGATTCAACTATGCATGGCTTGAAAATATGTGTTAAAAAATCCGAAAAGCAAACCTTGACTTTGCCATTTTATATATATATTGACTATGCCATTGTATTTCACAGGACTTGAGCATTCATGCATTTTGGTATCCATAGGGGGTCCTGGAACCAAACCCCAGTGGATACCAAGGGCCCACTGTAATTCCATTGTATCACAAAATGTAAAGGCAATATCTGTGACATAAATACTCAGGAAAATTAAAATTATACATTACGATGTCATAAGCACAAGCTAAGTGTATTTACATTTACATAGTTTCATGTGTTTAAAGAAGAAAATTTGTGGGGGAAAATGAACATTTGGTAAAATGTGATATTTTTTAAAGAAAACTTTTAAAGAATATTAAAAAAAAACACGCCTGAGGCCTCTCCTTTCTCTGCCCATTGAGCTTCACCCCACTCACATCTACTCTTCCACTCAGGTTCAGGGCTTCAAACGGACATGGGTGAGCACCAC
Organism: Urosaurus nigricauda; assembly: GCA_034509955.1. NCBI lineage: Eukaryota > Metazoa > Chordata > Lepidosauria > Squamata > Phrynosomatidae > Urosaurus > Urosaurus nigricauda. The sequence continues at coordinate 20,142,844 of JAOEGL010000014.1, read as the reverse complement.
AGCCCATTTCTGCTAGAAGACAGGCATTTGGTTAGCAGTGATGCCCCCCCCCCCAACGCTTAGGATGTCACCTGGTGCAGTCCACATTCCCTGCTTCCTAGCAGGCTTTGAACACAGATGTTGCATACAGCCATTGTGACCCCTCTATCCTCCATCCCCAAGTAAATTGCAACAAATCCCACATTTTGGGGAGGGGGGCACTCTGCTGGGTTGGAAGTGACTTCTGGAAAATTGTTCTCCAAAAAGTCTCCCTGCTCTTTGTTGTTGTTGTGTGCCTTTTTACAACTTATGGTGACCGTAAGTCTAACCTTATCATGGGATTTTCTGGGGCTGAGAGTGTGTGACCTAGTGGGATTCCATGGCTGAGAGGGAACTGAACCCTGGTCTCCAGACTCCAGGTCCTGTCCTTAAACCACTATACCACACAGATGACCTCCTAGTCTACCTCATTAAAAAAAACCCCAACAACAACCTTGTATTCTGAATAGGTGGGCTTACTTGTCATGCAGAGTAAAGACCTTGTTCTTATGAATGACTGAGGAAATCTCTTAACACTAATGACCATTCTGTGCACAGCAAGCAATCCCACTGTTTTGTTTTTTAATGTATTTGGCTACTGGCTTATCTCTCCACCCCCACCCCATACTTTTAACATCATTATCCATTTAGGAGTTATTTAAGAATTCTCCCATTTTTGAAGGAGGTGGGCCGAGGGTGGAAATGAGGAGAAGCGAAATGAGAGCCCAAGTGCTGGTCTCGGATGCTCTCTCTTGGCATGCAAATGAGCCTCCACGTTATTCAATACACAGTGCTGCATGGGCTCCCTCACACCTGGTATTAAATCAGCAGAAAGCCTTCCACCTTCTGTTGCTGGGAGTTATGCTCTTTAGAGCTGGGTTCGACAGTTGTTATTGCAATTTTGTTGTGCTCTTTTGATTTACAGCTGTTTTTACGACCATTGAGACAGCCACAAATCGAGAAAATCTCATAAAACAGAGAGTAAATGTCTCCTTCCAGAGCCCGAGCAGAGATTTTGGCATCCTTGCTTATTCCATAGAGCAGGATGTGTAAACAATATTGTGTCCCCTGAGTGGCTGATATCAGTACAGTTAAGTGGTAACAGCTTGAAAAATGCATTTCTCGTATATTAGCGGTAAAACTCGAAATGGGCCCCCGGGCTAAAATAAATTGGTGACATTTTGTAGCAGAAGGGGGAAGGGAGAGGGAACAGAAAGGGCAGGAATTGGAAATGCATGTCCTCCCAGCTTTGAAAGCAGCAGGAATAAAGCCAAAAGTCAGATTAATTTGCATTATTTCAGTATGAAAGTAAATGGATCTACCACACTTTTGTTGCTGAAGCAATATTCATAATTGGTTGACAGATTGCGGGAGTGCTTTGGAAGGCAACAAGAAAAAACACTTCTTTCAGATGATGTCAGTGGAGAGATGCTGTGCTTGAGCTGAGGATCAGGAGAGACCTCCTTTGTTTTGTACATTAATGACACAGAGATGTTTCTGTGCAAAGCCATTATGCTACCGTTCACATGGCTCCTGTAGCATTTTTGTCTTCCTTGCTTTGGAGTGCTGATTTGCTGATTTGGAGTGGATATAGAGGAACAGCAACCATGGGGTCATGGCTTGATTCTGTTGGTCACAGTGGTTATTTTCAATGGTTATTAAACAGGAATTGCCAATTACAGTGGTATGATCCTTTTTCCTTGACTGTGGTGCCTCTGCGCTGTAGAATTAATGCAGTTTGACTCCACTTTAACCACCATGGCTCCATCCTATGGAATCTTGGGATTTGAATTCTGGTAAGGCGCCAGCAATCTTTGGCAGAGGAAACTAAAGACTTTGTAGAACTACAAATCCCAGGATTCCATAGGATGGAGCTCCAGCACTTAAAGTGGTGTCAAACTGCATTATTTCTGCTGTGCAATTGCAACCTGTGTTACTGTCTGCTTACATGGTTTGAGCTAGTAGTAGTCATGGCAGACTAATCTTACCTCTTAACAAACTTGGTAGGTGAAGAGCATGCTGTGGATGTAGCATATCTTGCTTCAGTGAGGCATTTGACAAGGTCCCCCATGATATCCTTACAAAAAAGCAGGTAAAATGTGGGGCTAGACAATGCAACTGTCAGGTGGATTTGTAATTGGTTGACCAACCAAGCCCAAAGGGTATTCAACAATGGCTCCTCTTTCATCCTGGACAGAAGAGACTAGTGGGATGGCACTGCCACAGGCTTCTGTCCTGGGCCCAGTACTCTTTAGAAATGACTTGGGCCTGGAATACACAGGCCAAATGAGGCGGTTTCCAGCGGCATTGGAGGCATGGCATTCAAATTATGCATGCTCCCAAAGCAGCCAGAAGCTACTCCCATCCGATGTTGCCACAAAAAGGAGCTGATTCAAACTGAGTCGTGCCCAATGGCTTGGGACTGCAGGCGGTGGCCCACTTCAGGAGCAGGCTGTGCAGTTGCCATGGTCCCGGTACAATTGGGGCCGAAGCGGCCATAGGCTGCTCCTTCGAGCCATGTACTTTGGCCCTTGGATGATGCAATAGAAGACATGCTTATGAAATTTGCAGATGACATAAAATTAGGAGGGGGAGCCAATACCCCAGAGGACAGGATCATAATTCAAAATAATCTTAACATATTAGAGAGCTGGACCAAAATGAATTTCCATAGGCAGAGAAAATGAAATATAGGTTGAGTGACACCTGGCTTGACAACAGTACATATGAAAGGGATCTAGGAGTTCTTTCTAATGTTGAGGTGGAATCTTTTTTCCTATAGATTGAATCCATTGCTCCATGTCTTAGTCTCTGGAGCAGCAGAAAACAAGTTTTCAGATAGTTAAACAGGACTATCATGTCACTCCTTAACCTTTGCTTCTCTAGGCTAAACATATCCAGCTTCCTAAGCTGCTCCTCTTAGGACTTGGGGGGTTTCCAGACCTTTCACCATTTAGTTTGGACATGCTCCAGTTTAGCAGCATGCTTTTTGAACTGTGGTGCCCAGAACTGGACACAGTATTCCAAGTGAGGCCTGACTAAAGCAGAATAGAGTGGCACTATTACTTCCCTTGATTACTTCTACTGATGCAGCCTAAAATCACATTGGCCCTTTTAGCTGCCACATCATACTGCTGACCCATGCTCAGCTTGTAGTCCATTAAAATTCCTAGATCATTTTCACATGTACTGCCATCAAACCAGGTGCCACCATCTTATATCTGTGCATTTCATTTTATTGCTCAAGTGTAGTATCCTACATTTCTTCTTCTTGAAATACCTTTTGTTAAGTTTTGGCCCAGCTTTCTAATCTATTCAGGTCATTTTGAATTTTGATCCTCTCATCTAGGGTATTAGCTATTCCTCCTAATTTGGTGTCATCTGCAAATTTGATAAACAGGCCCTCTACTCCTTCATCCAAGTGACTTATAAAGATGTTGAATTAGCAGTGGACCCAGGACAGAACCCTGTGGCACCCCACTGGTCACTTCTCTCTGGAACTTCTTTGGGTTCAGTCAGTCAACTAAGTACAAATAAGCCAGAGCATTCCAGGTATAGTACTGCTCTGGGGCACTGTATGGAAGTTAAAATGGTAGTCAAATCCAACTGTCCAACATTGCTCAAAAGCCTAGAGTTAACATTATGAATTGGTTCTGCTGGCCTTCAAGCACCCAGCAAGCATCCATTATTGGTATTTGCAATATTTCCTGAGTGGCAGCATCAATATTCGAGAGTACCTGACACCCAGAGCAAATCATTTTAACACCTCCTTCCTCAATCTGACAAAATTATTTTCAGTGATAATCATGAACACAAAAATAATCAGTAATCACAAATAAAAACTTCTTATTAGTCGTATAGAATGACAGAATTAAAGTAATCCTTGTCCTGTTTCTTTGCATTGCAATGACAATCAACATGCTGTCATTATTCTGAATCTACTTTTTAAATGTTGTTTCTGTTATTATTTTCAAGCCCCAGACTTTGCTGTTCTCAAAATGTTACAACACTTTCATTTTGCATATTTGCATGGGTTGCATAGGATTGCAAGGGCTGAATGAGTTAGATATTAAGGAGGCACCCCACCTTTCTTGTAGGGAAAAATGTAAAATGCTGTTATCTCTAAAATCTCCTACCCTGGCCTCTTCCCTTCTTTGTCCCTGATCTCTTTAGGGGAGGGGAGACAGGGAAAGAGTAGAAGGAGAATGAGGGCTCCCCCATTTTGACAACAGTAGAAACAAGAAGGTGAAGTGGTAGAAAGACAAAGGCATCAATTTGTGCCCATTACTTCTTTCCCACCCCATCTTTCACCCCTCCATGCTGTGACTCAAAGCTAAGTAAGTGCAGTTATTTAAACCCCATAAATAAATAGCCCTGGGAGGGAAAGGGTGCAGTGGAGGAGAAGGAAAATGGGATGAATTTGTCACTCGTATTGCATAGTCTGAGTAAAGGGGGCAGGACAGGGGCTTAAACAGGAGAGGGGACATCCTGAGTGGGATCTTTTCCAACCAAGTGGTGACAGGGTAGGACATTGCCTTGGGTGTCCTTGGGGACAACACACTTCCTTATTTCCTGCACCTGGGGTGGACTGAGCCCCATTGGTACACTACTACAGTATTCAATTTAGGTTGGAGTGACCTATTCCAGAAACTTATGAAATATTCCTGAAAAATTCTCAGATAGGGTGTTCTGAACATACTGAAATGGAAAGTGGGAAAGGGAAAAGGAAATGCAAATTGTAGTAAATTCTTTTGATAACTTGTGTCCTACAGTTTCTATTGCCAGCTGCAGCCAAGAACTTGATGGAGCCAAAAAGGGAACAGCATGTGCCTTCTCTTTGCCAGCACCAGTTGCACACTGTAAAGATGTGCTTATTGTTTTCAGCCACGGGCCTAAAGTGTATGCACTCTGTTCGTGGGACCCTAGTGCTTTGTGCGGTTCCAAGAATGCCTTATTCATTAGTCAAGTACAGATAAAGTGTCATTTTCCTTTAATGACAAATTAAACACACAGAAATAGATGTAATAGGCAAGCACTCCAAAGGAGAAAAGAATAGTAAGCTGAGCCACCAACCCAGGCAGGTGGATCAGGGCTTGGGGAAGCCTGCTAAAGAGTTCCATTTGTTACCAAATTGCCCCCCCCCCCCCCAAAATAGAATCCTTTCAGATTTATGAAACAGTCCACACTGCAGAAATATTCCAGTTTGAGACCACATTAAGTGTCCTGACTCAATGCTAGGAAATTCTGGGAACGATTAACCTTCTCTGTTAGAGTGCTTTGGTTCCACAATAAACTACAGTTTCTAGGATTCCCTAGCACGGAGCCAGCATGTTTAAAGTGGTCTCAAACTGGATTGTTTCTGCAGTATGTTTTGGTCCTATATATCTTGGCCAAATACTGTACACAGTATATTCATGTATAAGTCTAGAAATTTAGGTTAAAAAATTGACTCAAAACACCTGAGTCAACTTATCCACGGGTCAGTGGAGGTACTGTATTTTAACTCTTATATAAAAAAGGAGCCTGGTGAAAGTCAAGAGTGTAATCTGTCATGGAAACACCAACCCCCTCTCTGTTCTCTCATCCATCCAGCCTTTAATGTGAGCACAGTTATGCCTGTTGGGATTTTGTAAGTTCTTTGATATTTTTTCCCTTTGCTCCACCCTTGAGATCCTTTGTTGCATGATCCTAAGGTTTACCTTCAACTTATCCAAGGGTCATATCAAAATGCATAATTTTTGCACCTGAATATGCCCTCAACTAATACATGAGGTTAACTTATAGTTGAGTATATACGGTAACATGTATTACCAAGCTACAAGTAAGCATCAAGAAGTTTTTACCCTTAAAGGCAAGCCAAAAATAATTTGAAATGAACAAGTAAAATAAATCCCTCCCCTCCACACATACAGGGGAGAGACCTACAAGCGAGACCTCTGCACCCTGGTGACCTCCAAATACAATGTTGGTCTCCCCAGTCAGCACACCTAATGGTGGCTTGGATAGTGGGAGGCATAGTTGAACATATCTGGAGGGCTCCAGGTTTTAAAAGGTTGGCCTCTACATAAAATCATAGAATCATAGAGTTGGAAGAGACCACAAGGGCCATCCAGTCCAACCCCCTGCCATGCAGGAACTCTCCATCAAAGCATCCCTGACAGATTGCCATCCAGCCTCTGCTTAAAGACTTCCAAGGGAGTTTGTTCCACTGTCAAACAGCCCTTACTGTCAGGAAGTTCCTCCTAATGTCTAGGTGGAATCTCTTTTTCCTGTACCTTGCATGTGTCCTAATCTCTGGAGCAGCAGAAAACAAGCTTACTCCCTCCTCAATATTACATCCCTTCAAATATTTAAACAGGGCAATATTTAAATCATGCGTCAGCATTGTGTAAGTAATGTAGCACATTATATGTGCAATGTATACTTAGCCTCCACTTAGACAGCAGCATAATACAATTAGAAAGATGCAGTTAGAAAGATGCATTGACAGACAAATTGATAGAACCAAGATGTTATTTCTGGGTAAACATCTTGGTTCCCCCCCCCCCCCTTGGGTGAACATCTTGGTAAACATCTTGGTTACCCTCCTTGGGTGCAAGCAATTCCAAAAAGAAGCAGCTATTCTATACAGTTCAGAGCTCTCTTTAACATACTAAACATTGTCCTCTAGAGTCTCCTGGCAAGAGGTTAAATTACAGCCTTGCGGGGAGAAAGTTGAAATCCTGAGGACTAGGCTGTTAATTACCATTTTTAAACTGTCATAATGTTCTTGCTTTGCCCTCTAGCCCATCCTCCTCCCCTTCTCCCTCAGTCCATTAGCTTTTGCCATGCTCTATCTCTACAATATCTTTTCCCTTTCCTATGCTATCTCTTGCCAGCGCTTTCATTTGTAAGGCATCTCCCACCTCCTGAGAGATTTGTTCCTTCTCTCCAGCAGCCTCTGGCAGTGATAAAGGCCCTCTGACTGCCTCTCTCTGATTAATCAGCCCTTGGGCAGCCTCGATAGGGTGTTAATTTGTAAACTCTGTGGACAGGCAGCCTTGTGATAAGCCTCAACAGCTGCTGCACGTCTGCCATGGTGGATGGAGCAGATAAGGCCTGAGCCTGGGAGACGGCCAAAAATATTTGGGAGTAATGAAGTAGAAAGGAACAAACAATGAGGAAATAATTTAAAAGGGAAGAAAGAAAAGTACTCCTGCTGCAAAGCAAGTTCCCTGTAGCAGGGCAGGCTAAGATCAGACAAAGTACCTGGCTTTGTCTTTCACGGCTGCTGTCTGGAAGGGAGAATGCATGCACTCCTATTGGGTTTATAGCACCAACCTAAAAAGAAAAAGGGAAGGGGTGGGGGGAAGACTTGATTTCCCCACATACCCTCTTTGCTAGGAAACGAGTGTGTGCAGCCACACAATATGGACTGATGTGTTATGTCCAACTGACCAGAATTCATAACTAGAATGGCCCTTTAGTCCATTTGGATATTAGATTAAATAAGGGAAAGAAGAAACACAAGTGCGTACTGTAAATGCTCGACTAAAAGTCAAAATTTATGCCCAATAATTGACCCTAAAATCCCAGGTCGACTTATATACAGGTCAGTACAGTAATAATGCCTAGAAAAGTCCTGATAGAAGCTCTGCCCCGTTCTCTGTGCCTTGGCAGTGGTTTCTGTAAGAGCTGCCAAGGAAAGTGTATGTGTGTGTGAAAGAAGTGATTCCCTTCTCAGGCTGCATCCACACTGGAGAAATAACCTGGTTTGGCACTACTTTAACTGCCTTGGCTCAAGGCTATGGAATCCTCAACTTATCCACAAGTCATATCAAAATCTATGATTTTGGCCCTAAAACCTTCCCTCGATTTACACATGAAGTTGACTTGTCCATGAGTATATACAGTAGTTTCTGCCTCACTTGCACTCCAGTTATCTAGGCTCTTAGATGGCACATGAGTGAAATCCTCAAGTCCTGCATGTGGCAGGTTTGAGCAGAAGCAAAAATGGATAGGTGCAAGCTGGTGCTCCCTCTCAAAGCTTCTTAGGGCAGGTCTACTCTGGGCTGAATATTCTGAGCTGCTCCCAGAGTATTCTGGCCCCAAAGCTGCCCCTGCACCCACCCACCGACCCACCCCCTGTTACCTGGCTGTTTCATAGTGACACCAAGTGGCTATCTGCACCGTGTTCTACTGGGCCACCTGCAGTGGTCACTCCCATTGAGGCCAAAAACAAGGCACCCAGCATTGATCACATGGCTTGGTCCCAGAGCAAATGGTGAGTTCATTTTAACACAGGTTGAGTAAGGGAGGGATGGCCTGGATTCACTGCAGGACTACCCTTCCCATGTTGAACAGTCTGCAGTCGAACTGGGCCTTTGACCCTGAGTTCTAGACAGGATATGTGGGAGGAACCTGCAGCCTGAGTAGACATGTCCTCAGATGTCATATCAGGAATTATTTCATCTTGCAAATCAAGTGATACTTTTGAATGAGGGAGGTCAGGAGGTCATTATCATAAAGAAGTTATAGCATGGGCTCTTTTCCCCCCCAGCATTCAGCACCTGAATCTGTCCAGCTGATACAAAACTATCTTAGCAAAATTACCTTCTTAAGATCCTCTGAAAACCAGTTATGGGTGAGGTTGTCGCTAACCAGGCAGAGGGCATTTTCTGTGGGAATGCCAAGACTATGAAACTGATTCTCCTGAGTTGTCTGCCAAGTTCTAGCCTCCATGTGAAAACAAGCACTTTTGCAAGTTTCTTTATTTTGAATTGTAATGTGTTTTCTTCAAATTCTGCTACTCTGTTTTGATTGCTGTTCTCTTTTGTAACGTAACTGTGTGGGTTTTTTTCTTAATGATTTTGCTTGCTTTCTTGTGCATTTCTATTTGTTTTTCTAATATGGAAGCTGCATTGGAAATCTGTCATTGGGTGAAATTTTGCCTGATAACAGATGTTGTACATCCCTTTCTTGATGTGCCTCTGGTTTTGTACCTAAACATGCGATTTAGCTGCCAAGTGTGCATATCTTCCTGGCAAACTTCAGTCTAACTTGAAACTCTGTGTGTGTGTGTTACATTTTTATTCTATTTGGGTACTGAACTTTGACTATTTGAAAAATTATGTGAAATACTTTGAGGAGGACAGTTACTAGCAACTTCCACAGTATTTAAATTGATGACTGGAAGATGGCACTTTTCATTATCAGAAAATGGAAAATGAGGATTTGAAATATTATTTTATCAGTTCTTCATCAAAGGATTTCTGTGGTGTACTTAACTGAAATCCTGTAGAATGCTTTGCAGCTGAGTAGTACAAGGCTTAAGCCTTGTTGTAGATTTTCAATTATCTGACATAAATGAGCAGGCTGATAGTTGGATAGCCAAAAATGTTGGATAATCTGGAGGGTCCAAGAAAAGCCTTGAAATCACTATGAATTGCAAATATATTGAAGTTTTATTGCAGTAACAGTAAAAGTAAATGTAAAGAAATGACTGATCAACATTGTGGTGTACAGTATAAACAGTTCAGTCCTCTGAAAATTTAAAGAAATCACAGAAAATTTAAAGAAACCATAGCAGCCGTGATGTTGGATAATCCAGAATGTTGGATAACCGAAGGACAGATAATCGAGACTCTACTGTTTAGAAAATTACCCCAAATCATATGGTCCATGGGATGACTTTAGAGTTTTAAATTCTATGACTTTATCTCCAAGCCTCTTTGCATCCCACTCCAGAAGAATTTTTCTTGAGTTTCTCAAGTTTTAGCAATGTATAATGGCAAATTTCTAAAGTACAATAAACTTCCGTTCTGGGATTTTTTTGGGGGGGGGGGGGCAGGGGTTTTGAAATTCTATAATGCTTATTTGGGAGAAAGCCCCGCTAATCTGAGTGCAACTAGCTTCTAAGTAGATATTTATACAGCTCCACTGTTAGTGTTCATAGTTCCTATCATCAAATGCTGGAGAATCTATCAGGAGAAAAACCAAGAATAATAATTTTCTCTGTAAATTCTGCCCTTTTAAGTAGTGCATTGTAAACTAAAGCAGAAAGCAGTGGTGGGATGGTTTAAAAGGAAAACCAAGGGTTCAGCTTCCTTATTTGCATAAGCAGAATGAAGAATAATTCTATGCTGTAGTGGGCTTGCTGTTACTGGCATATGTTAACTTTATGCCTGCATATGTCTATTGGTGGTCACTTCAGAGGTTGGTATTCCCTTCCTCCTCCTCCTGCAGTGACCAGAGACCTTCCTCTAACCTATTTTAGAAGCCTCCCACAGCCATTCTGTGCTGGTGGAGAGCTATTGCAGGACACCCGCTTCTGAGACCTTCAGAGGACCATGACACACTTCAGTGGATGATGTAAGTTCCTCATGTATGTTTATGGGGACATAGCCAGATGCTTCTGCAACCTCCCCCCACTCCTTCAGGCATGGGATTGCTGTAAATGGGTTGCAGGGGGTAGTGGCTCTTTGGTGAGTCCAGGCAGGTGATAGATGGCTCACCGTAGTGTAGTTCCTCATGTGGAACTGCTGCGCTGGGCAAAGCAATGCAGGATTTCCACCTATATTTCCAAATATATATCCAATCGTGGATAAATTACTTACAAATTAAAGGGAAATGCCATTGTCTTTCCAATGAGCTGCTGAAGCCTCCCAGAGCCATTCTGTGCTAGTGGAGAGCAGGTGGGGGATTGCAAAAATCTGCTGGGAATAGTGTGTATGGCCAGTTTCATATTGACAGTCCTGCCCACATAGTTGTCATAGGAATGATACAGTAAATGTGTGGAAAACTTGTGGGCTCTCCTATAAATAGTTGAAAAAGATGAAATAAAGTCACAGTTCCCCTGCAAGTACCATGATAGCAGGAGGTGCCTAAAATGAATTGTTTGGCAGCCTCGCTCTGGCCCTTTTCCTTCCCTCTTACCCTCCCACTCTTCATCATTTGCCAAGTCCCTTCTGGCAGGCCATTACAATGATAAATGCAGGTACTTGGCAAGGACCACAGTTGGGAGTTTGTTCTAGCATGCCAAGCCCTGTTTGGCATTCCCTGTCAGTGCCAGCGTTTGCACTCTTATTCAGCTTGACAGAAATGGAGAAGCAAGGTGTGATTTTATGCCCACATCCATCCTGAGTGGAGGGATTGTGGTTTGTGTGTGTGAGAGAGAATGAAAACTCTAATAGAATAATATATGGTCTGGCTCTTAGATTAGAAAGACGACTATCTGGCACCTTTTTCCTTCTGCCCCACAATTTCCTTCTTCTCTGCCTGCACTCTTTTCAGGGTTCTTCAGTATATGAGATATTTCATACAGTTCTGTACTTTTGGGGGTTTGTTTATTTATTGCTGAGCAATTGTATAGCATCCACCCAACTAGACAGTTTAGCTTCAAGTTAAGCAATAGCTTTTCAAAACATGTCAGGGATATACTGCAGGCCTTACTCAAAGGAAAAGTTCCTTTGGTTTAGCCCACTTCAAGTCCTCTTCTGTTCTTATATAGAGGAGGGAGCAGGAATATAGACTGTCCAAGTAAGATAACATGAACCCCTTGTTTATGCATGTTTAATTCATTACTTACCATATTTATATCTCCAAGGTATACATAATATCCCACCATACTTATTTTTCTCCTTAAAACAGCCCTGCAAAATAAGTTCTGCTGAGAAATGATAACTGGCCCATACTGGCCCATGCATCTTCATGACAGCATTAGGATTTAATCCTGATACAAAGGTGAGGCAGAGAGATGACTGAATATTCTCAAACATTTTTTCTTAATAATCTTGATTGGCATAAGCCAAAGAGGTACTCCAGTAGATGAAGAATGTGTGGACAGACACAGAGCCAGTATGGTGTAATGATGTTAATGAACTAGGTTTGTGGAAGTTCGGGTTCAACACTCCACTGCACCAAGAAATTCACTGGGTGGCCTTTGGAGAGTTACATTTTCACTTATCCTAACTTACCCCACAAGGTTGCTTTATTTGAAAATATCTAAGGCAGGGTAGGGAATATAATGTGATCTAACTCTAGTCATGCCTCTGTTAAAAAAGACTTATGCCACACTGTAGAATTAATGCAGTCTGTTATAGCTTTAACTGCCATCCTATGGAATCCTGGGATTTGTTGTGGCCCCAGAGCTCTCTGACAGAGAAGGTTAAAGATATACGATGCTCCTTTGGTGCTGCATCATATGGATGCAGCACTGTAGGAGTGTCATGATGCCATGCACCGTGTGGAGCAGCACCCGGTGTCATGACACCCTGGAAGTGGAGCCGGGATGTGCATCGTGTGGACACTACTCCCTGACTCTGCCCACCCAGCTGGCCCAAAGTGCTGGTCTGTACAGGGCCTAAGTCTACGACAAAGGAGTTCCTTTTTACAAAGTCTTTTTGTGTGCCTTAGCCATCACTTTCCTCCTATCTAAAGTGGAAGTTTTCTAGAAGCATCTGCAATGACAGGATGGTGAAAGGAGGGCTGAAGAAATCCAGACTTTTGATATCAAGTTACAGTAGCATGTCTTCAGAAAACAAAGCGATAAAGCTTGAGCTGGGAAAGACTAAGAATATGCTATAGCTGATTCTACTGTAGTTGTGTGTGTCTGACTAGAACAGGCAAGGTAAACAGTAGCTGCCTCCAGTATCCTTTACTGGGCATGTGTACAAAGCAAAAGAAAAACATGGGAAATCAAATAAGCCTGATGCCCACAGCATTTTTTAAAAGCATAGATTTGGCCACTAAATAAAAATCTTGCATGTAGAGGCTGGTGAAAGAAAGAAAGAAAGAAAGAAAGAAAGAGAAAGAAAGAAAGAATAATCCCTGGATGCGTTTTGGGTGAAGTTTACAAGTGGTCTCTAGAAGGTTAAAAATATTTTTGTTTACTTAAATAGGCTTACCTGACCTGGTTGTTTCTTTTCACATGTGAATATTGTTATTTTTGAGGAAAAGGTTTAAATGAAACATCTTGAAATGCTCTTTTGTATGGTATAGGAATCTATCCCTATGCTTTCCATGTTATTTCTGTCTTTGGTAACAAATTTTCTCTTAAAGAAGTAATGCCCAGGAATACAGCTATGTCTTTGGACTGAGATACTTGCATTTATAAGTAGATATATAAATAGAAGTCTGGGTTATTATTTTAATAGGTAAAGTAACAGTGAGAATTGTTTGACAAAATAAACCTTTAAGAAAATCCCTTCATCCACTACAAGTCTTTAATATTGGCGTGAAGTCTATCTAAAATGATGCACACAAGAAACAAAAATCCAAAATTCATCTTTCTTTGAAATATTTTACCTTTTGAAAATACTTGTGGCAGTTGCCTAATAAAAACAGAGCTAAGTGGATGAGAGAAAAGAGCAAACCAATCTGTTTCACTGCCCAAGCTGCAGGCTTTTTTTGCTGATGATCTGTCATTCTTGTCAGGGAAAAAGACAAAGCACAGCAAATGGCTGCCATCTAAATAAATCATAGAATCATAGAATCATAGAAACTTAGAGTTGCAAGAGACCAAGAGGGCCATCCAGTCCAACCCCCTGCCGTGCAGGAACTCGCAATTAAAGCATCTCCGACAGTCCAGCCTCTTCTTAAAAACCTCCAAGGAAGGAGACTCCACCACCCTCCGAGGGAGTGTGTTCCACTGTCGAACAGCCCTTACTGTCAGGAAGTTCTTCCTAATGTTGAGGTGGAATCTTTTTTCCTGCAGTTTGCATCCATTGTTCCGAGTCCTGTTCTCTGGGGCACTAAAATTAGTGCCAAGTAGAAGAAGAACATAGCATTTCAAGAGCCAATGTGCTTGAGTTGGGCATCAACTTGGATCGTGCCAATTCAGTGGTATCTCTTCCAACAGATACTGTTCTTTGCTTCCTGGAATGTTCTAGAAGAGGCCATTGCAAACTCTTGTGGTCAGTAAGGCTTCCCTTGTCAATAATCACAGAAACCACATTAATTGGTGTAAAAGAGCCCATAACCTTATTACTGTAGATATTCATGTATAAGTCTAGAAATTTTAGTCAAAAATTTACTCAAAAAACCTGAGTCGATATACCCATGGGTCAATGTAAGTACTGTACCTTAACTCTTATAAAAAAAGGGACCATCCCCTGGTGAAAGGCAAGAGTGTAATGGATCCTGGAAGTGCTGACCTCCCTTTACTCTCTCATCCATCCAGCCTTTAGGGTGAGCACAAACAGTTATGCCTGCTGGAATTTTGTAAGCTCTTCAACATTGTTTTCCTTTGCTCCATCCTTTACATCCTTTGTTACATGCCTTTAAGCTATACTCTCAACTTATCCATATAAAAATCCATAATTTTGGCCCAAAAACCAACCCTTGACTTACACATGAGATCGACTTATAGTCAGGTATATATGGTAGTTACACATAAAGCTCCAGTGTGAGTCTGGATTCAGGCATCAGTTGACTGACCTGCCTATTGATGGCAACCAATTGATCTGGCTGGCCTGCTGGGGATATCCAGAGTGACAGATGCAGGATTCCATTAGAAGCAACTGCATGGTCCCTATGCTACCTGGGATTATGACAGACCTACCTGCCCCTGAGCTGGGCATGACCCTGGTTGCCTACACTCCCAAGGTTCCATAAAGAGCCCCCAAGCTGTGTCTGATGGGCACAGAGCTCATCTTCCTCTTTCCCACTGGTCATGGGCCCAGGCTAAGACTGCCCAAACTTGTGGTAAAAATTAAAGAAACCATATACAGTTGCCCCTCCTTTCTTGCGGACTTGAGGTCTGCGATCTTGAATATTCACAGAGGGCCGACTTCCGTTATTTTCAGTGGGGCATGCCCTGCATGCACTCATAGGCACGCACCTCATTCAAGCCTATGGGGCTTGAATATAGGTGAGTCTCATAGAATCATAGAATAGTCAGCACACCTAATGGTGGCTTGGATAGTGGGAGGCATAGTTGAACATATCTGGAGGGCTCCAGGTTTTAAAAGGTTGGCCTCTACATAAAATCATAGAATCATAGAGTTGGAAGAGACCACAAGGGCCATCCAGTCCAACCCCCTGCCATGCAGGAACTCTCCATCAAAGCATTCCTGACAGATGGCCATCCAGACTCTGCTTAAAGACCTCTAAGGAAGGAGACTCCACTACACTCAGAGGAGTGTGTTCCACTGTCGAACAGCCTTTACTGTCAGGAGATTCCTCCTAATGTTGAGGTGGAATCTCTTTTCCTGCATTTTGCATCCATTGTTCCCTGTTCTAGTCTCTGGAGCAGCAGAAAATAAGCTTGCTCCCTCCTCAATATGACATCCCTTCAAATATTTAAACAGGGCTATCATATCACCTCTTAACCTTCTCTTCTCCAGACTAAACATGCCCAGCTCCCTAAGTCACTCCTCATAGGGCATAGCTTCCAGACCCTTCACCATCTTAGTTGCCCTCCTTTGGACACACTCCAGTTTCTCCACATCCTTTTTGAATTGTGGTGCCCAGAACTGGACACAGTATTCCAGGTGGGGGCTGACCAAAGCAGAATAGAGTGGCACTATTACTTCCCTTGATCTAGACGCTATACTTCTATTGATGCAGCCTAAAATTGCATTGGCCTTTTTAGCTGCCTGCATCGCACTGTTGACTCATGTTCAACTCATGGTCTACTTGGACTCCTAGTTCTCTTTCACACATAGTTTCATTCAGCCAGGTGTCCCCCATCCTATATCTGTGCATTTCATTTTTTTCACCCTAAGTGCAGTACCTTACATGTCTCTGTGTTGAATTTTATTCACAGGGGTGTTCAGAATGGATCCCCCGCAAAAACGGAGGGCCAACTGTAATGTTAAACAGCAGATCAGTGGTAGGGTTCATAGAATCATGGAATCCTAGAGTGGGAAGAGACCCCAAGAGTCATTCATTCCCACCCCATTCTGCCATGCAGGAACACAGAATCAAAGGACCCCTGACAGATGGTTATTCAGCCTCTGCTTAAAAGCCTCCAAAGGAGACCCCACTGCACTCTGAGGCAACGTGTTCCAGTGTCAGACAGCTCTGTCAGGAATTTCTTCCTAATGTTTATTTTTTTTTCTAATATTTTATTATATCAAACAATTAATAAATCATTACAATAGACAAACAGTATACCACAAAAAAAAACAACACATTGATATACCATACAAAATTAGAAAATAACAAACAATAGTCAAGAACAAACAAACAAAAACAAAAATATTAAAACTCATGATTCTTGAATTTTCTTATATATTCTTAATATGGCTTCCGCAAGTTATTGTTATTTGCACATAACTACAATAATTAAGATAACTACCCCACAACTAAAACATTAACTTGATTTATAATACTGTAATGTTATATTGATCTCTTAAATTTTTTAAAACATTCCCAGTCACTCTCTGTTTCCTCCCTATTTCTGTCTTTAAGTGTGGTTGTCAAAATATCCATTTCCATCGCTTCATTTAAGCTATTTATCCATTCTTTATCGGATGGTATCTGTTTTCGTTTCCAATATCTGGCGTAAACAATTCTAGCCATAGTAATCATATAAAGAAGAATACGTCTATATTTCCTTTCTGTTTCTTTGTCCAAAATACCAGTCATGTTTAGAAGAAATAGCAGTGGGTTCAAAGGAATATCTGAATCTAGTATCTTAGATATAATACTCTGAATTCTTTTCCAATACTTAACGGCCTCTGTGCACCTCCACCATAAATGAAAAAAAGTTCCTCTCTGTTTATTACATTTCCAACATTCCCCACTTCCAGCTTTATACATCTTATTCAATTTACTTGGGGATAGGTACCATCTGTACATCATTTTAATATGATTTTCTTTATAATTTTGACATAATGTAAAGGAATTCGTATCACGCCAACACTTTTCCCAAAGATCTATTTCAATTGCTTTCCCTACATCTTGGGCCCACAAAATCATACAATGTTTAACGTTTTCCGTTTCTAGATCTCTTTGTTTTAATACTCTATAATACTTTGAGATATGTTTTGTATTTTCATCAAAAAAAATGTTATCTAATTCATTTTTTTCCAAAGTGAAACCATACTGCTTCTTGTCTATCTTGTACCTTTCCAATATTTGTCTATGTAAGAACCAATTCTTAGTCATTTCTTTTTCCAAATCTTCCCGAATCTTTATAGTTAATGAGTTCTGTTCTTGTATTAAAATATCTCCATATTTCCACCATTTCTGGTCAAGGGTTTTAGTTTTGTTGTAAAAAGCTTCCTGAGTTGAAACCCAAAAGGGTATCTGTCTATAAAACTGCTTCCTTATCTTTAACCAAACTTTAAATAAAGAGTTTCTTATAAAATGATGGCAAAAATCATTATTAACTTTATGTTTGTCATACCACAAAAAAGCATGAAAGCCAAATCTCATTTTTATACTTTCAAGTTCAAGCAATTTATCATTTTTTAACATTATCCATTCCTCCATCCACTGTAAACATGCCGCATAATAATAAAGTTTTAGATTAGGAAGATTACATCCACCTTTTCTTTTTTCCTCTGTAAGTAGTTTCCATTTGATTCTGGCTTTTTTATTTTGCCATAAAAAGTTAGATAATGTCTTTTGCCAATTAACAAAACAGGATTCTTTTGACAATATGGGTAGATTCTGGAACAAATAAATAAACTTAGGTAATACACTCATTTTTAATATTGCCATTCTACCAGAAAGTGAAAAATTTTGTTTTGACCATTTTGTTAAATCTTTTTTTAACTCTCTCCATAATTTTTCATAATTATTGTTGTATAGGTCTATATTCCTTTTTGTAAATAATATTCCTAAATACTTGACTTGTTTAACTACTTGGAACCCCGAGAGTTCTTTCAGCTCCTGTTCTTCCTGTTCTGTCATATTTTTAGTTAGAATTGATGATTTATTTATGTTAATTCTAAAGCCTGAGAGAGTACCATATTCTTGGATCAATTCTAATAATTGTTTTATAGATTTTTTTGGATTTTCCAGAAAAAAGGCTAGATCATCTGCGAACGCTTTTAATTTAATATTATACTTATTCCCCTTAACACCCTCTATTTCTTTATCATTTCTTATTTTGTTATTTAATACTTCCAGTACAATAATGAACAACAAAGGTGATAGAGGGCAACCTTGTCTTGTCCCTCTCTCTATGGGAATATCCTCTGTTCTTTCTTGATTAATTAATAACTGTGCTTTCTGTTCTTTGTATATTGCAGATATCCATTCAAGGAACCTTTCACCAAAATTCATTTTTTTAAAGGTTTCTAACATGAAAACCCAGTCTACTTGATCAAAAGCCTTTTCCGCGTCAATCATGATCATAGCGAATTTTCATTCATTGTAGTGTTCAAAATGTTCAATTAAATTTAGGACTGTTCTAATATTGTCTTTTATTTGTCTTCCCAGGACAAATCCATTCTGATCATCGTGTATAATTAGTTTAATGAATTTTTTTAGTCTAGCTGCCAAAATTAAGGCAAATATTTTATAATCAGTGAAATAGGCCTAAAATTTTTCATTTCTTGTTTATCTTGATTCCCTTTAGGGATTAGTGTTATATAGGCCAGTTTCCATGAATCTGGAATACCGTTTTTACAAATGTCATTTATTGTTTCTTTTAATGGCTCTACTAGTACCTCTTGCATTTTTTTGTAATAAATTGATGAGAGTCCATCAGGACCAGAAGCTTTTTGAAGTTTCAATTTTCTTATAGCCTCTATTATTTCTTCAGAAGAAATTGGATGGTTTATGCTCTGTCTCTGTTCTTCATTTAATATTAATACTTTTTGTTCTTTTAAATATTTTTCCACTTTTTCCTTATGTTCTTCCATTATCGAAATATTTTTGTATAATTTCCTGTAATATTTGACAAAAGCATCTTTTATATGAGCATTATCTGTAATTATTTTCCCTTCCTCATATATTTTTGTAATTTTTTTTCCTTTTCCTTTTTAAGTCTTGAAGCCAATAACTTACCTGCTTTGTTGCCAGATTCAAATTGTGATTGCTTAAGGATTTTTAAATTTTTTTCAATTTCTTTTAGTGCCATTGTTTTTAATTGTGCTTTCAAATCATCAATTTCACATTTTATTCTTTTTTCTCCTTTCAACTTCCAAAGTTCTTCCTTTTTATGTAACTCCGCCAATAATCTTTTTTCTTTTTCATTTTCTTTCTTCCTATTTTCCGTTGGTAATTTAATGAACAATCCCCTTACAACTGCCTTCCCAGCATCCCAAATAATTTTATTTTGAATCCCTTCTGTCTTATTTTCCTTAAAGTACAGTTTTAAGTTTTCTTTTAGCTTGTTTACCACTTGATCTTCTTTTAACATATCTTCCTGTAGACGCCATATATAATGTTTCTTTTGGGGGGGAAATTTAACATAATTAAATTATGATCAGACAGATAATTAGACATTATTTCCATAGAATGTATTGATGGCAATAAACTTTTGGAGGTAAAAATTAAATCGATCCTAGAGAATGAATTATGCACATCAGAGTAAAAAGTATATCCTTTGGCATTATCATATTTGTATCTCCAAATATCAGTTAAATTTAAGTCTTCTAACAATACAAAAAAAGATTTTGGTAATTTTCCCTGATTTTTTCGTATATTCTTACTATCATTGGATTTTCTATCTAATTTCGGGTCTAACACTGCGTTAAAATCCCCCAATAATATAATATTATTGTATTCCGTTTTGGCTATTTCCTGATTTAACTTTTGAAAATAAGTTTCACGGTTTTCCATTGGCGCATATACTCCTATTGCCAATAAGACTTTATCTTGCAAGGTTATTTCTATGGCTAAGTAGGTACCATTATTATCGTTAAATATTTCTTTCACTTGATATTTTTTGTTAATATAAAAGGTTACTCCTTTTTTTTTTTTTTTGATGAGACATTGAAGAAAAATTATGACCCAACTTAGAATTCCGTAAGTATTTTTCATCATTTTTCTTTATTCTTGTTTCTTGGATACACACTATGTCACTTTTGAGTTTTTCCAATCTATGAAATACCATATTCCTTTTATACTTCGAATTCAACCCTTTAACGTTCCATGATATAATTTTCACCATTTTGTCGTATTTTAAATTGGCTAAACACAAATCTCTGATTATTGTTTTGTTTTGTTCTGCTTATAAATTACCACCAACAACAATACCAGTTAGGATTTAAATCAATTGGTATCTTCTAAGTCCAATAATTGTTTAGATGGAATCTCTTTTCCAGTAGTTTGTAGGCTGATGGGGACAAAGCTCAAAGCTGACTGGGGAATTAAGCAGTGTCAGGAAGTTGATTGGAGTGAAGCCCCTCTGGTCTTACCTGCCAGCCAATCTGGCAGATTTGTCCTGTCTTTCACTAGAGCCCGTTCAAACTACATGGGCTTCTGCAAAGGAAAAAGTTCATTGAACTAGGAAGATGGTCTCTTTGTCTCTCTGCAAGCTGCAAATGGCATTCTTCAATAAGTCCCGTCCCGGATTTGTCCCTTCTCACTTGCTGCCCCTCACTCCTGGAACCTTCTTCCCCCACATGCACGCCTCATCACTTCTTTTACCAGGTTCAAAACTGAGTTAAAGACTATATTATTTAGGGAAGCTTTCCCAGGACTGTGCCATCCGCCCCAGGATGCCTCCTTTTAACTTTGTATTAAGAAGCCATGCCCTCCCTCCAGTCCATCTGCCTTGGTCCTGGCCCCAGAGGGAGAGAAGAACCACCGGACCTCACCCCCTTTCCCATCACCTTCCCCTCTTCCTTTTGTGTTGTCTCTTTTAGACTGTAAGCCTGAGGGCAGGGATCTGTCTAATTTAAGATTGTATGTACAGCACTGTGTAAATTTACAGCGCTATATAAATAAAGGAGAATAATAATAATAATAATAAGAAGAAGAAGAAGTAGTAGTAGTAGTCGTCGTCAAACACTATTCTGGGAAATTAACACCTCTACTATTTAAAGAAACCTCATCCAGATTTCTCCCTCAAATATCTTATTGTTGAATGTATTCCCAGTATTCCCAGTAATTCATGCCCAAACAGACATGGTTGACTTTGTTTGCTGCAGCTGATGTTTCTAGTTACTGGAAATCCTATATTTCTAGAGGATGCAAGTCACACAATCATTTCCAAATTTATCAAGTATTTCTTACATAGAAAATTCATCAGTTCTGTATCATTTGGTAGGCAGCAGAATGGGTATGAAAATATGGTAGGCCAAGTGTTTATGTCATCATAGGCATGGTAAGCTGCTGAGAAATGTTGGGCCTATGTTTTGATTTGAAATAAACAGGGATGCACAGAGGTGTGGTGTAAAGTCATTTTGGCTGTGTTTAATAGCACAGCTGGAAATCTCTCTCTCTGGACCATGTCAGTAACAGCAGCTGAAAGGAGCATTCATAACTGCAGAGGGCCTACACTACTTGTATTACAAAACAAACATGTTTTTGTATTCATTTGCTGACAGAGATGGAAGTGAAGGGAAGGAAATGGAAGCAAATTATTTTCTTCTCTCCAAGAGGCAGTAGCCTTAGAGAGGTGGAATCATAAAAGCATACCTAATGGATGGAAAGGAAAAAGCAAGGTGTTCTGTGTGGCCTGTTCAAAAGCAAGCCTCAAAGGCCTCAATGCTAGCAGGATCAGTCAGAAGAAGTAGAATGGAAGGATTTCAGTTTTGGTAAAAGCAGTTGAAGAGCATCATCTCCTTGGGAGCCAAAACATTTTGGGGCCCATTTAGCTAGGTTTTATGTTAATTTACAGTCAGATGTTGCTTTGTATTCCAGTAAGATTTAATAAATAATGTTAGTTGTAGCACTGTTTCTCATATTCAACGCAAGCCATGAACCTTGCAGTAGCTGTTTCTCTAGGGAAGAGAACAAAAGTACAAATGCTCCTGCCCTGAGGCTGCGATAACAGCTATGCTTGTAGGTCAGACATCCCGTTGTTCCCCAGAGCACTGGGTCAGCCATGCTTTTGCTTGCTGTTTGAGGAGTGAGGAGAGGAAGGAAGACCTGGGCTTTTTGTTAATTTTAGTTAGCATAATTTTAAACATTGCTAGGTATTGTTGTCATCATCATCATCGTTGTCGTCGTCGTCGTCATCATCATCATCATCACGGTAATCTATTTCATAAAAACAAGGGTCAGTTAAAAGCTAGACAGTTCTGGTAAGAGAAAATGATTAGAGAGAATTCACTGTTATTACTCTGTGGATGAAAAGAACTTTCCACTCATTAAAAGATCCCATGAACACAGCTGAAGGTCCACAGTCCAACCAATGCCCTTGCTCAAGGTGATCCACCATGCCTCAACTGTCCCCTGCAGTGAACCCACATATGTAAGTAATATTAGTATGCCATGAGCCTAGGGCAGAAGTAAACTTGATGAATGGTTCCGGATGATTTGAGTGGTTGAGCCAGGCCATGGGCAACAATGAAAACATCCTCCAGTCCTTATCTAGGCTGACACTGTATTTTGGAGTAAAATGGTGAGCATGTTGCAAAATGCAGTAACTGAATACCTAGCTGCACATTACAGACAGGAGTGTGTGATCAAAACTTGACAGACCTTTTCTCTAAGGAAAGTCAGTTTGTAATTTGGAGTTGTGATGTTGTAGACAGAGGCTGCGCCCAGACTACAGAATTAATGCAGTTTGACACTGCTTTTACTGTTGTGGCTCCATCCTATGGAATCTCGAGATTCATAGTTTATTGTGGCCCCAAAGCTCTTTGGCAGAGAAGGCTCAATAGTGCACAAAACTAGAAATTCCAGAATTCATGACAATGGGCCATGACAGTTAAAAGGATATAAAACTGCATTACTTCTGTGGTGTAGATACAGCAATGTAAAGGTTAAGTATTTCTTAGCTCCCTCCTGCCATGTCTTTGCTCCAAAGCCTTCCTTCCCAGAGCAGCTTTTCCTGGGGGAAAGGGAACAGATTAATATTGAATTAGCTTGAATGGCCCTGCATCATTTTAGTCAATGGGGCTTGCCCCTTTGTGAATAATAAAGACCATGGACTTCAAGTCCACGAAAATGGAGGGTCGACTGTACTTAGCCTTTGTTTCAAACACTCCAGTTATCCTCCATGCAGATGATCTTTGCCTTGGGCTGGAGATCTTCTTGGTGGAATTCAATCACTTTTGTGTGCCTGGTAATCAGAATTTAGATGCAGTCTTTGACATCTGTTAATTGATTGTTTTGTTGTCCAGGCTATGCAAAAAATATAACTAGATCTTTTTAAAATTCTAACCTGGTATATCCATAGGGTATCCATAGGTATACATATAAATTCTTTTTCACAAAACCAGGACAAAAGTATATGAGACTGGATTGGGTGGCTTATTGACACCCCCAAACCAAAATACCACCACATTTTGACAGTTAACATTATTTTATTGAATATTTCAGTTGATGATGGTGGTGCTTTACAAGCACAACAATAAAAACTGAGAATATTTCTTTGGAATACGAAGGGAGGGCATTATACCATCCTGTCTTAAGGAGGCGGCGGTTAAGCCCATCCTGAAAAAGCCCTCCCTTGACCCCCTGGACAGAAACAACTATAGACCAGTGTCCTTGCTTCCATTTTTAAGCAAGGTCATCGAGAGGGCAGTTGCCACCCAACTCCAAGCAGTCTTGGATGAAGCCGATTACTTCGATCCATTTCAAACCGGCTTCAGGACAGGACATGGAGTGGAGACTGCCATGGTTGCTCTGACCGATGACCTCCGCTTGAGTATCGACAGGGGTAGTGTGACCCTGTTAGTGCTCTTGGATCTTTCAGCGGCCTTTGACACTGTAGATCATTCCATCCTTTTGGGTCAGTTGAGAGAGTTAGGAATCGGAGGCACTGCTTTTCAGTGGTTCCGATCCTTTCTCTCTGACAGATCCCAAAGGGTGAGGCTCGGGGACAGTTGCTCCTCCAAAATCGAGCTTAATTGTGGCGTCCCTCAGGGCGCCATCCTGTCCCCGATGCTATTTAATATTTATATGAAGCCGTTGGGTGAGATCATTCGGAGGCATGGAGCTCAGTGTCTTCAGTACGCTGATGACACTCAGATATACCTCTCCATGACTAGATCATCGGCTCAGTCATCAGATGGCGCCTCCCCTCTTAATGACTGTCTTGCGGCGGTAATGGATTGGATGAGGGAAAACAGATTAAAACTAAATCCAGACAAAACGGAGGTACTAACAGTTATCGGTCCAAAACCAGGATTGGGAATACAGTCCCCAGTCCTAGACGGAGTCACACTCTCCCCTAAGGACTCAGTTCGCAGTCTGGGGGTACTCCTTGACTCTTCGCTTCACATGACTAGCCAGGTGAATGCGGTAGTCAGGAGCGCCTGCTATCAGCTTCGGCTGATACGCCAGCTGCGTCCTTTCCTGGATACGAAAGACCTGGAGACTGTGGTACATGCTCTAGTAACCTCACGTCTGGATTTCTGTAACGCGCTCTACATGGGGCTACCCTTGTGCCTAACCCAGAAACTTCAATTGGTTCAGAATATGGCAGCCAGGCTTATCACAGGAACATCTAGAAGAGAGCATATAACGCCAGTGCTCAAAGCTCTCCACTGGCTGCCCATTATTTTGCGGGCACAGTACAAGGTGTTGGTACTAACCTTTAAAGCCCTGCATGGCTCAGGCCCATCCTACCTTAAGGACCGCCTCTTCCCGTATGAACCGCCCCGCACACTTCGGTCCTCTGAGAGGAACCTACTGCAGCCAATGAAAACCAGGGTGTCCCAGACCTCTCAGAGGGCCTTTTCATCTACTGCCCCTAAGCTCTGGAACGGCCTGCCGGACGAGATGCGTCTTATTACATCACTGGCTAGTTTCAAAAAGGCTTTAAAGACGCATCTTTTCCGGCAGGCCTTTCCCTGAAGGAGAGAATAAATGAAACCCTTGCTCCCTGCTCTAAAAATATAAACAGTACTGGAAATTATTAGTTATTCCCTTTACTTAATATTTACTTGAATCGATTTAATGTGGCCTTGCACACGGACTGTTCATGAAAATGCACTTTGTTTTAATAACTGCCGACCAATTTTAACTGTGTTAATTTTAAACTGTCTAGATTTAATTCAGTTTTAAGGGGGGTGGTTGGGGTGGGATGTGATTGTTGTTTTTACTCTGTATCTTTTTATTTTGCTGTACCCCGCTCCGAGTATTTTATTAGAGGAGCGGGCTATAAATAAACTTTATTATTATTATTATTATTATTATTATTAAAAACAATGGGGCCAATGGCTTATTCTTTTACATGCTCTTATGAGGAGGGAATGCAGGAAAGCTCCCAAGCAGCTACGAGAGTAAGAGAGACTCCCTTCTATTCTAGCAGATGGCTTGGAATAGACATTCCACCAAAGTGCTTAGCTCTAGGCTCAAGAAGCATCACCATACACTGCTCTCAGCTCCTTTTCTTTCCTTTCCCACCTTCTGGGCTCCAGGTCTGGCATACTTGCACAGTACCATCCAGAGCCTGAAGAATGGGATGACAAGTGTGAGATTTCACTCCTGCCTTTAGGAATCTGGGATCTTTTGTTTCAACTGGCCGAGCTGGCCAGGACATTTTCCACTCTTTAATCCAGAATTTTCCCGGTTTTCCGGAACAAATGGCAAACCTGTATATGCAAGGCAGCCAATTTTTAGGTAGAGTCAAAAGAAAGGGGAAAACCTCCTGTTGTAGGCATCCCTGGAACTATTGTTTTGGGTTTACGTGTTGATCTGTCACACGTCCAGATCTCTCTGTCCCCATCCCCCACGTAGCCTGCATTGGGAGAAATATATTATGTCTTCAGTAAGTGTATGTATTGTCTGGAAAATGGGATAAGTCTTCTAGTTATAGTTTTCACCTTGATTTTTAAAAATTAATTTTTATTCACTTTTTGTTATGGGAGGGGAAGAGACAATGTAGTGGATTAACATGACATCAACCATACACAGAAGAAACTTCTACAAAGAACAAAGAACAATGGTATGAGACAGTTTTGCCAAGAGAGTACTAGACAATATTCTAAATAAATGCTGAAGCATCATCCTTGGAAGGGGGAATCAAGACACAATGTATCTTTCCATAGGTCCACTTCAGCAGCTGGAGGTTGCAGTCACGGTGAACGGTTGATTAATATATTCAATAAATTTTGACCAGTCATCATAGAATGTGCCTTTTCTCTATCGCCTTACAGTTTCGTATTGTATAAGAGAGTTTCTCCATTAGCCAAGAGTCCCACACTCTTTTCCATCAATTGTCTATTGTTAGGTCACTTGATTTCCAATATTAGCTATTTCTAGACATGCTGCTATGAGGAAAAAAGCAATTACATTTCTGTGTTTCAGGTTCCTGTTAACATTAACATAAAGAGATAACAATAAAGGAGCAGGACAGAAATGAGCAATTTGATCTGTAATGCAAGATATCTGGTTTAGAACTACAGTCCAGAACTTTTCCACATTGAGGCAATCAAGCCACATAGGTTGATATGTTCACCTTGATTTTTAAAAAAAATCTACTGCTTTAAGTTTGAAACCTGCTGGTGAGACTTGAAAACCTGCAAAACCACGCATAGGGCTTAATTTGCTGTGCCTTTGCCCAAGAATGGACAGGGTCACAAGAAAACATTACATTTTCAAGAAGTTAAAATAGACATGGGTCCAGGCCAGGAGGCAAATCAACTATGTATGTGAATATTGTTCTGTAGGAATCAAGGCAATATATACAGCTAGCGAGGAAAATTAGAATTAAAGGCAATGGATAGAGGTTGTTAGCCCTTTTGAAAAACAGAAGGTCTGGATAGTAGCTTGTCCACATGTTCCTTGGAGAAACTGAGGGTATTGTCCCATTCTGTTCCCAAATGATAAGAGAGAGTTGAAGGGGAGTAAAACAACTTTTGAAAAACAACCTATGAAAGGGAAGGCTTGGTTAAGTATGGTAGGAATGGTGTCTATATGTGTTCATATTAAAGTTCAGTATAACTTGCTAATGGTGTGGTCTCTTTGAAAGTCTTTTTTCAGCATATGGTGAAATTGTTTAAAAGTGCTTCTTTCTGTTTTGTCCTTTCTTTCCCAAGAGGAGAAAATTGAAAGCTTAACAAAATCAAGCAGGAAGGAGGGATTCCCTCTTCCCCTTTAACAGAAGTGACAGCTTTAATAAAATGTACATTTCACTGGCTTCAGTACGTTCAACATAGGTTGAAAAGCAGGAGCAGTCAAGGGAAAAGTCAGGCATCAAATAAGAATAAAGGTGTCTTCCATCTTAAAGCTTTAGGCTGGATTTGTCAGCCTGCATCAGCCAGTGATGAAGAAAGCATTTGTGTAACCCCGCTAGAGGATACACAACATCATCCCATTCCTTGTGCTCCATTTGATGGAATTTTATTTGGGAGGAGATAAGCCAAAATCAGTGGAATAGGTTCAGAAGAAACAACAAGAGGTTCCTTTAGGTTTCATTCCACTCCCATTCCACTCCCTGAGACCCACTGTAATTCCTTGGTGCTCACACCAAGGTACCCTGTTTCCCCAAAAATAAGACATCCCCATAAAATAATACCTAGTAGAGGTTTTGCTGAATTGCTAAATATAAGGCATCCCCTGAAAGTAAGACCTAGCAAAGTTTTGTATATAAATATATATACAGTATATAATAAATGTTCATTTTTTGTTCAACAATAAATGTGAATTCTTCATGGAAAAATAAGACATCCCCTGAAAATAAGACCTAGCACATCTTTGGGAGCAAAAATTAATATAAGACAATGTCTTATTCTCGAGGAAACACGGTAAGTGTGCATTTGCAGCCTTATTCCCATAGACAGGGCCAGCGTGGGCATATTAGTGCTCAAGTTGGGAAATCCAAATGTCTCTCCTTCTGCTCTATAAAATTGAAAATAAATTATATCACTGACAATTTAGTACCTTTTAAGGGCACATAAAACTACTGTTTGTGGCAGACTTTTCACTCTGTCTTCAAGAAAGACTGGCCCCATGTCAAGAGAAAACACAGACACAGGTTTTTGCCTTGTGTGTCTTGGGATTTTTACAGAGAGCACTGACTAATTGTGTTGTTCCATTGCCCCCCTTCCAAACAAACATAAACAAATTGCTTGGAACAGCAGAAAAACTAGAAAGAAAACTACCACAGTGTGCTGTTCAGTTTAATTGTTTTAAAATACATAGTGCTTTTCTGTGCTATCATACTTTTGCACTATAAATGCACCTTTGTTTCTCTGTGTTTCTCTTTCTTCTGTGAGGTTATCCCAAACGGGAGGGGGGGGGAACCAGGCCCTCTTTGAAATGGCATATTTGTTGTTATTGCAACTATTTTTTAAAAGCTATTATTTTTTAATAAAGCAAAAAAAAATATGCAATGGGAGCTAAACATACAATTCTAACTGTTAATGTTATACAGAAAACTCAACAGTTGTATAGAAAGTGAGTGTGTTTCTGCTATAGTTATATAGTTTGTGCTATATACACGATGCGGTCATCCCATGGCCATTCTTACTGACATTTAGGAATTTATTTTAAAATATTTGCTTTAGTGAGTTAGAAAAGATGACTAGACCATAGTTTAGTGGCAAAACTTTAAACCTAATGTACCCAAGCAGGAAATACCTGCAGCAAGCTACCTTTGCTCTTTTCTGTGTGATCAAGAAAAGGAGTTTAAGAAGTTTTTCTTTTTGGCCTATTGATTACCATGTCTTGTGGAATGACAGACTGTCCTTAACTTTTAATGGTGGATAGTTCACGAAAACAAAATTTCCAACCTTTATTTTCTAAAGCTGGTGTCTTGAAAAGAACCATAATTAATCTTAGCCTGAACTAAAAGCAGAAGTGAACACTTCCAAAATCTTTATCTCAGGTACACCTCATCTCAGGTATAAACCTCAAGTCTTGCTGTGGATCATTCTTACTTTTGCATGTAATGCTAAACCATGGTTTAGTGCAGATCTGGGCAACTGTGCCATGCACCTTCCAGCATACCTCACCCTTCACTTTACTAGCTGGGGCTGATATGAGTTTGAATTTATAGCTATTCTATTACTCTACATTTTGTCATACCATAGTAATTGAAACACATGTTGCATGCTATAGCTGAAATGAGTTCGTCACCTGCTTTCTGTGATATTTGGCATTTCAGTTTAGGTTAGTGAATATTTAAAAATTTGAATTTGAATTGAGAGTAGGATTTATCTGACATTGTAATGAACAGGAGATTTGATAATGAAAAAGATATATAATATTTTAAAATTTATTTCTGATTGGCAGTTGTCTATATTAGCAGTATGAGAGACAAAGTGTTTAAGATGATGATGATGATATAGGATTAAGAGTATTTTTTTCTGTATCAGCTGAACTGTGTAATTAATATGCATATGAGTGAAAATCTCTTGAACTAGATTATTGGAATAGTTGACCATGAGCAAAGCCGCTAATTCTTTTGCTTTTTAAAAAAATCTCCCTCCCTTCACCCCTAAGGTCTTTTACCCATGGATCAAACAACAAAATTTATTCTTGTTGGTTTTATTCTGTATTATTCATTGGACAAGTACACAATTTCGGTAGATGGGTTCAATAATAAATGAAATGGATGCTATTACTGTATATACTGATGTATAAGTCTAGAATTTTTAGTCAAGAAATTCACCCAAAAAACCTAAGTCGACTTATCCATGTGTCAATGTAAGTGCTGTATTTTGCCTCTTATAAAAAAGGAACCATCCCCTTCTGAAAGGCAAGAGTGTAATCTGTCATGGAACCACTGACTCCCTTCTGCTCTCTCATCCAGCCAGCCAGTTATGCTGGCTGGAATTTTGTGATTTCTTTTGCATTTCCTTTGTTTCATCCTTTAGATTCTTTGTTACATGCCCTTATGTTTTAACATCAACTTATCCATCGACTTATCAAAATTCATAATTTTGGCCGCAGAACCTGCCCTCAACTTATACATGAGGTCAACTTATAGTCGAGTATATACAGTAAATAAAGCAGTGTATCTGAAGGCTACCAGGAATGTATAACCATCTGACTGTATAAGCCAGGAAAGACGACAAATTGACTGCAGTAAGAATCAAGATAGGGACCATCAGCGACCCCATGGATTTAGTGCAGGTGGTTAACTCCTTTTCCTTGTTTTTCCAGACACAGAAACCAATGTGGAAGATTTTTGGAGACCAATGATGTGTGTCTCATGCACTGCTGCCACACCTCAGAGTGAATACATCTTAACACCACTTTTAACTGTCATGGCTCCATCCTATGGAATCCTGGACTTTGTTGGTTGGTGCTAGAGCTCTCTGACAGAGAAGATCAAAATATCACATAGAAATATACCGGTAAATCCCAGAATTCTGTAGCATTGAGCCACGGCAGTTTAAGCAGTGTCAAACTGCATTAATTCTGCAGTGCAGATGGAGCCATGGACAATAATTCATGGTTTTTGCTAATTTGTATGGGAATAGAGTTGTCTCTTTTTACATACAGTGCAGAGAAGAGAGAACCTAAGACCTCTGCAAAGAACTGCAAATAGTGCCAGCTCTGTAATGTATATTTGGATTAGGTTTGCTGTTAAGGAATCGAGGCGACCAGTTACAGAGGCAATATACAGCCCCTTAGCTTGCTCTTGCGATGATCTTGAATGCTACTGTGAAGCTGTATATTTAGATATTCCAGCTGTCCATGAACACATATTAAATTGATATTAAGCAACATTGAGCCTTGTCCTGGATTGGCAATAATAGAAGCAATGACTCAATTGTACTGGTAGTGTTAGGTGACAGGGCAAGGGGAGAAATGCCAGGGGAATAGGGCAGGATTGGCACTGTTTGATAGTGAGCAAATATCTACCCCTTGGCCCAGGCATTAGCATAGACTGCATCTGCACTGCAGACGTAATCTGGTTTGACACCGCTTTAACTGCCATGGCTCCATGCTATGAAATTTCAGGAAGCGTAGTTTGTTGTGGCACCAGAGAGAAGCAACAAACTACATTTCCTGGAATTCCATAGCATGGAACCATGGCAGTTAAAGTGGTGTCGAACTAGATTAAGCCTGCAGTGCGGATTCTACGACAGTGACTATATTCAAGGCCAGTGAAAAAGGTCTATTCTGACAGGTTTTGAAGAACTGACTGCATGTCTTGTTGATTTTTATCTTCTGTCTTCTAATGGCTTTTTAAATGGCTTTAATCCTAGAACTCTATCCATATTTTAAAATAACTGTTTTACATTTTATTGATGTCTTTGTAGGTATTTTAATCTGTATTTATTTTAATATTTTGTAAGCTGCCAGTATATGGGGGCAGGAATCAGGATATAAATGAATAATTGTTACTCAGTTCTCATGTGCATGACAGAGACAGTCTATTTTCTTTAACAATGTATACAACAAGTATCCTGCCAAGAACTATTTTGTATTATTTGGCATACAGTACGGGTTTGGTGTTGAGTAAATAAATAACCAAAGGCTTGGCTGAGAATAATGGCTGTCCTTTGTTTCAGTCCTGCAGCCAAAGGTGGTTTAAGCATAATAACCCAAAAGCAGAATTGCATCCATGTGAGATGCTTCATCTCCCAAAGGATTTGTAGTGATATTTTGTTCAGTGACCTGAGGCAACCTTTGTGGAAAATACATGACCCAACATTTCCTCATAATATGGGTTCTTGTCTTTTCCTCCAGTGGTTGTTTTCCCTTTGCTAAAATATGCAGGCACATTCAATAAGATTCTGCAGCATCTAACCTCTTTTAATTGAAAAGAGGTTCTTCTAGAGAATACTTTCCTTTTCTGTGCTGCCTGTAAAAGGCCTATCCCAAAGACCATTGAAGCTAGGAAGAAAAGGCTCCCATTGATTCTGGTGAGCCTTTTGGTTCAGGGCCCAGGATTGTAACAAGTCTCCTTATGTTTCTCCAGGGTTTATTTTGCTTCCTGAATATCTGGCTTTGAAATACACAGTGTCGC
This sequence comes from Urosaurus nigricauda, assembly GCA_034509955.1. Taxonomy (NCBI): domain Eukaryota; kingdom Metazoa; phylum Chordata; class Lepidosauria; order Squamata; family Phrynosomatidae; genus Urosaurus; species Urosaurus nigricauda. Next base: position 20,110,902 of record JAOEGL010000014.1, on the reverse strand, counting down.
AGTACAACTCATAAAACGCTTAATAATAAAAGCTTCCCAAGGAGTGGCAAAAATAATATCCATGATGTTGGAAAGTAAATCAGCTTGGTTCAGCCATAAATTGAATTTTATATTTAAAACACAAGAGTTTATGTTAAATATACAGACTGCAAGCCTAATCATTTTTGAGGGGGGGGGAATCCCACTGAACACAATGGAACATACATCTGAATATAAGTGTATGAGAGTGCATTATCACTTTATCTGTACCTCCTATGTTTAAGTTGTATAAACATTTGGGCCAAACACACTGCAGAAATAATCTGGTTTGAGACCACTTTAACTACCCTGGCTCAATGCTATTCTGGGAACTTAAGTTTTGTGAGACATTTAGCCTTTGCTGTCAGAGAGCTACAGTTCTGGGAAACTACAGTTCCCAGAATTCCTTAGCATTGAGCCAGGACAATTAAAGCAGCCTCAAACTGGATTATTTCTGCAATGTGTTTTGTTCCACTGTATCTATCCTTGATGTTTTTGAAAACAGCTGTCTTTTAAGGAATATGTCTGGTAAGGAATATATCGGGCCAATACAGACGGCCACTAAGCAGCGTATTCGCCGCATTTCTAGGTTTAGGGACCGCACAGCAACTTCACAGTCCTTAACCCTAGTATGGCATGGCGCCAGCGGCATTGCGGCCTCTCGTTCACACGGCGGCTGCCATGATGCTGACATCATTGCTGGGCATCCAAACAGGGCACACAGGAAGTGGCGCTGTGACAACGCCACCTCCTGTATGTGCCACACCTGGTGCAAGCGGCAGCCAGGTGCTTCGTTCCCGCAGCAATAAAACGGCCGCGGGAATGAAGAGAGGGAGAAAGAGGCTGAGCGGCCCCTTTCTCCAGTGGCAGCAGCTGTCAGGGTGTCCTTGGGGTATGGAGCCTCAAGGACACCCCTTTCCAGGCCGGGGGGAAGTTGCAAAACACCACAATTTGCCGCTTCCCCCCGGCCTGGAAAAGCCATGGATTGGGGCCTCTGGGCTGCAGGTGCAGTTCACTGGCCCCAATCCTCCACAAAAAGGAGAGGCTCAGACTCATCCCTGAAGGGGCAGTCTGTAAAGCCCCATCATTACCTTTACAACTGTATTAGGAAAACTTAAGTGTACATGTGTAGGCTACTCGGTTGTATACTCGAGGATGCAATATTTTGGAATAATTGCTAAAGTCCTTTACAATAAGTATGGTTGCCATCCATTTAAGGACATTTTAATCATGCAAGATCTAGTTGATTAATTAATCAATTACATCCTACAAATTTGCATATAAGTAAAAAAAATTATGGTTCTAAAGAAATACACTTTCTTTTAGTTGGTCTGTGCATGTACAGAAGTGTATATAAAATGTTTGCCAGTTTGTTTCTGGGCACAATTCAAAGTGCTGGTGATGACCTATAAAGAAAGCCCTATACCGCTCAAGTCCAGGCTATTTGGAAGGCCACATCTCCCTGTATGAGCTGGCCTGGGTTCTGAGATGATGAGGAGAGGCACTTCTCCCATTTCCCACCACTGTCGCAAGGTTAGTTGGTGGAAACTTGAGAGAGGGCCTTCTTACTGGCTGCCTCTGGACTCCAGAATGGCCTTCCTTGGGAGGCCAGAATGGCCCTCTCCTTGTTGGTCTTCTGGCAGCAGAAAGTTTTTAAAACTGAGCTATGGGTGCTGTATTGTTTTAACGATACTGTTTTAAACCACTTTCTATCTTTTATAATTGCATTTTAATTTTTTATTGTGTGAATTGTTTTTTTAGTACTAGAATAGTTTAGTTCTGTTTTAATGCTCATTTTTAAAAGGTTTTTAATCATATTATTCTTTAAACTTGCCCGCCTTTCAGTTCCACTTTTGGGTAGAAAGTGAGATACTACTACCTGTACTACTACTACTACTATAAAGAAAATGTGCAATTTGGGTTTTTTATAAGCTCTGGTGTTCAAAATTAATTAAAATCTGCTGTCCAATTATTTAGGAGTAGATTTTCAGTCAATTAATTGATTAAACTGAGCATTTAATTGATGAAATATTCCTAACAAGTCCCATTGATTTCAGCGGGTCCTGTCTGCCTCAGATTTCCATTGGATTTAGCCATCTGTGTTTCATAGAGGGGAGGAGAAACTCTGATACAGAGTTGATTTCGGAAAAGGCTTGTACACACGGGTTCTTAATCTTTTACAGTATACCGGTATGTTGTTATCACCCTGGCTGAAACCCAGTGCCCCTGATTACCATGAAGCTGTTTACAAGGTTTAGGTTAATTGGATTTCTTAACTACTTCCAGGAGCAGACACAGAGCATGGATGGAATTCAAAAAGCAGAATACAGCCTGGATATAAACAGGAGGAAGCAGCTTTACTTAATCAGCTAAGCACAGAGTAGCATTATGGGAAAGGTGGGCAATTTGGTAGAACTCTTTTTTGTGCAGCCCTGCTGTATCTTCAGCCTCTACTGTTACCTATAAGGTCTTCTCCCTAATCCTTACCTATAAGGTCTTCTCCCTAATCCTCAAGAGATGCCTAACCATCAGTGAGAAGCTGTGAAATCGTTGTGACTTTATCCATACAGCCAATTTACATATTCTGGGGAGGCCCCATAAACAGAAAGACCTGCGAATGCAACTTGTGTGTTCTGTGGTTCCTTCAAAAGATAAGGAGGGAGTTCAAGGCTCTCTTTTCACCTGCTTCCTCCACCTGCCTTCTCTGTCCTTGATTCCTTTTAATGGCACAACATTGCACCCTCCAGGTATAACACATAACTGCAATCTTCAACCTCACGCTGACTTGTTTTGTTATTGCCGTTGAGGATAAACCAAACTCTCATTTAGACTCAATCATCTTTTCTCTGTTATTTTTTCAGGCTTCTGAAGGCTCAGAGAGGCTGTTTTCCCCGGCAGCAACTAAAGGTAGGTAATTTTGAAGAAACATAATTCGCTGACATTTTGTTGAGTTTCTTGTTCAGTTGAAGACTTCTTTCGGGGCATGAAACTACAAGATGTCTTGTCCATCACCCATTCAGCACTATTGGTCTAAAAAGGCTTAGGGCTTGGGTTGTTCACTCTGCCCTGGAGCATGTGTCTGTTATCTTAAAAGCATGGAGGTGGAGAGAATATGAAGATAAAACTCCTCCCTTCTCACTGATCCAGTTATTCTTTTTGCTCATGCTTCTCTCCAGCTCATTTGGGCCCATAACCAGAAATCTGGTGGGAATCTGCCTAAACATGTCTTATGAATTTAGTTTAATTGTATTCCCATACTGCTGCCAAATCTCTTGACTGAGTTGCACTGATGTGGTCTTCCTCTTCTTCCTTGCTCGCAGTCGGCCATTATGCCTCTGAAGCTTTCAGGTCTAGCCTGAACCTCATCGCTTATTTGATATAACCTAAACCCTTGAATTAGAGATTGGAGAATTTGAGGAATTTGAAATCCTCAGCAGAAGTCTTGCTGGACGGTCCACCATCCCCAGAGGCTAGATTGATGAATGCAAAACAGGTCTTTCTCAGTAGAAGCACCTCAGTTGTGGCATTACTTCCCAAGGGTAATTCCCATCCTTTTTGAGCTTCTCATGGGCAGCCAAAACCCAAGCTGTATATAGCTGTATAGGGCTAGCTTTTTGATTGTTTTAATTGCGAATGTGTGTTTGCAACTGGCTTTAAAATATAGGTTTGATTTGTTGAGAAATCATGTTTTCATCTGTTTTTGATTGTTATACATCAGCTTGGGAAGGCTTCTGGGCTGAGAGGCAATAAACAAATATTTTAATAAATGAACTTGGACTGCAAGGCGGAATACAGTGAGTGCTTGGCTATATTTCTTACTAGCAATAATAGTAATTTTGATTTTGTCTTCTGGACAAAACAATAACAAAGGGTTTCATGCACTTACCACCTAGAGTGTGCCAGGGACCTGGGTCCTATGCAGGGGCTTGCCCCGGCACAGAGCTTGATATGCATCAGCTCTTCAGAACTCTAGGCCCTTAAAATTGTCAGTGTTGTTTAAAAACAGACAAACAGCACTGCCTGATCTGCCAGGTGCAGTCTTAAACCTTTGTCAAGCGGAAACTACGTTTCCTCCACAAGTGTCCCATAATTATCAACAGTGGAATGCTCTGCAACTGTTTGGCCCAGTGTTCTAACAGCGTGCAGTCTTTTTCAAATCTCTGCCTTTTGTTTTATTGTCTTTTATTTTCTCCTCTTGGCCACAGAGCAGTGCCTCAGGCCAGCATGGGAGAATTCTTGTTGAGAGAAGACTCTGAGGTTTTGACTAGCATGTCTGATCCAGAAAAGAGACCTTGTTCTTTGGAGATCAGTGCTGCGTAATTTTGTTGCCTTAAGGGGACTCAGTCTTTTTCTATGGTTTCCCTCCTCCCCTTGCTTGCCTGCTGTGCTAAACTGTCATAGTAAATCATTTTAAAAACTAGAAATGCAAAACCTCCAGAGATTGGGCATGCTGTTTCAGAACGGATACCTTGTTATTTTAAGAAGGGCTGGGGGTGTGGGAGGGTTTTGGAAATGGATGGTTACTTCACCTGGCTCCTGGCAGGCTCCCAGCGAAGTGGAAACTGACACTGGAGAAGCTGTTCTTAACATATACAGTACTCGGCAGCCTCCTGCTTTGTCTAGGGGAATGAAGTAGGAGTTCCTTAAAGGTTTTGAACTGAGGTCAGGTGTCTTATGGAGGCAGTAGTTGGGCTTTCTAATTATAAATATATGTGGGATGGATCCCCTTTCAAGGCTGGCCCTGCAATGCTAAACTGTTGGACACTTCTCACTTGCCTAGCCCCTCCCCCCCCCACCTTTCCTGGGTTGGGTACTTGGGCCTCAAAGTGGCACACACACCCTGTAAGATTCTGTAGGATGGAGTGATGGCAATTAAAGTGGTGTCAAACTGCACTGTTTCTTCAGTGTAGACACATCCATCTAGATGTTGTGTTAAATCCTGAGTCTCTTAATCACATCTCCTCAAAACCATAGTCAGTTCTTTCCTCTGGCTGACTGTCCTGTCTCTATACACAATATGTCCTCCATATCTGTGGGGGTTCATTCCAGGATTTTTCATGGATAACTAGAAATGCGGATACTTGCAAACAACGTTTTTTTTAAACCTGAAACAAATGATGTATTTGGCTTCCTGCCAAAGTATACCATAGAATAGCACTGGAGAGAACACATGTTTTCAGATGAAGGTAAGTGAAACCCCATATACCGGTCACACAGATACAGGGGATGTACTGTACTGTTCTCCACCCCCACCCCGCCATCTGCCCTCTGACAGCGAGAATCTTCATTTTTCTGCCCTTTCTCCTCCCCAGCCAGGTGCCCCCCCTTCACACTATTCCTGAGCTGTGATTGACTGGCTCCAAGCAGGCTTGCCCAGCTCTTTTCACAGATTTCGTTTTGGCCAGAACAGGAGGGGGTCTTCCTGGAGCTCTGTTTATACAAATGAAACACATAATGGTCAGCTCTTCTAAAACTCCCACCATCTACTAAACTAGTGCCCTGATTTTTTTTTAAAAAAAGATATAAGATTAGTTTGATAGGATTAGTTCTTGACAGATCCATGCTGGCTCCTATTAATCACTGCAGAGTCATCTACTGTGTGTTCTCCTGTATAGGTCTAGAAATCTTAGTAAAAAAAAATGAACCAAAAACTCTGGGTTGACTTATCCATGGGTCAGGGCAAGTGCTATACTTTAACTCTTATCAAAAAAGGAACCATCTAAGTAGAGTGGCGAAAGGCAAGGCAAAGTTATCACATTAAAGTTAAAGGTTATAATCACTGCTAATGTAGTTGCCATTGTCTTTGCTTTGCCTTTTCATCCTTTTTGATGTGTGCATTTTTGTAGTCCCACCCACACCTGGTCACATCCCTCGCACATAACACAGTCACAATTTATCATAATTTTCTTCTCATTCATCTGGCCTTTAGGATTTATCCCTGCAGGAAATTTGTAAGCTCTTTGGTATCTTTTTCCCTTTGCTTTAACCTTTGCAAACTTTATTACATGCCCCTAATTTATCCTCAGCTTTTCCACAGATCATTTCAAAATTCATACTTTTGGCCCCAAAACTTGCCCTCAGGTTATACATGAGGTTTTCTTGTAGTTGTCTATTTATAGTCGATACTTGTAAATAGACTCCTGTATAATTTTTCTATATTTTTTCCTCTTACTGAGGTCAGACTGAATTATAGAATCGTAGAGTTGCAAGAGACCACAAGGGCCATCCAGTCCAACCCGCTGCCATGCAGGAACTCTCCATCAAAGCATCCTCGACAGAAGGCCATCCAGCCTCTGCTTGAAGACCTCCAAAGAAGGAGAGTCCACCACACTCTGAGGGAGACTGTTCCACTGTTGAACAGCCCTTACTTACTGTCAGGAAGTTTCTCCTAATGTCTAGGTGGAATCTCTTTTCCTGTAGCTTGCATCCATCGTTCTGGGTCCTGTTCTCTAGAGCAGCAGAAAACAAGCTTGCTCCGTCTTCATTGTGACATCCCTTCAAATATTTAAACAGGGCTATCATATCACTTCTTAACCTTCTCTTCTCTAGGCTAAACATTCCCAGGTCCCTAAGTCTTTCCTCATAAAGTCATAATAATAAGAAGGGCCCTCCCTCCAGTCCATCTGCCATGGTCCAGGCCTCAGAGGGAGAGAAGATCTGCCGGACTTTTCACCTTCCTCACTGCCATTCCCTTCTCCTTTTGTGTCTTATCTTTTTAGATTGTAAGCCTGAGGGCAGGGAAATGTCTAACAATCTGTAAGCCACTCTGATAGCCTTTTGGCTGAAGAGCAGGGTATACATTATATATATATATTGCTCCCAAAAGATGGCTATCCAGCCTCTGTTTAAAGAAGGAGACTCCACCCTTCTCTGAGGCAGTATATTCCTTTTTTTAGCTTCTCTTCTCTAGGCTAAACATACCCAGCTCCTTAAGTCGCTCCTCATAGGGCATGGTTTACAGGCCTTTCACTATTTTGATCTCCCTCCTCTGGACATGCTTCAGCTTGTCAACATCCAGCTTGAATTGCATTGAATTGATGTTATACAGACCTCTTGTCCTGCAGCCCAACCCTTAGAGGTATGTCTCCAATAACAAAGCAGATGTGTTAAGAGGCCACTTGAAAGCTTCACCCAGAATGCATCCTGGGATGATTCCCCTGCCCAGCCTCCACTTTTCATATGATGTCCATTTTCATGATTGGATTTACAGATGACTTTTTAACATGCTGGCTTTCCTTCCCCCCCCCCCTTTCTTTTGCTGTTCATGCATGGTCAATCAAGTATGCGATTCTGAAAGCAGCTGCTGTTTCCTTGCCTGTTATAGAGAGGCACACAGATAGGATTGGCTAGAGTAGAATCCCATTCTTTCCGATCCAAGCTTTATTGTATTGTTTATGCTGGTGCAACTGTTATGCCCATATTTTGTAGGGCAGTTCTTTGTTTCCTGAGAGTGTATAAATGTAAATTCCCTCTTTCAAAAGACCTACCCCAAAGCCAGGCTGAAACAGACACCAGATCTGGATTTAAACTACTTTTACTAAGGCACATAAGGCAATCAAATAATGTAAATACTATGCATATAAGGCAAGGAAGTAAGTATCAAGAGAGATCTCTTTCATACACACACATAAACACACAGACAGACAGACAGACAGAGCCTCACACACGGTCCCTTTTCCGAACGAGTGGCCGGTTCGTCCTCAAAGGATTGGATGAAACCTGCAGGAATCAACAAAGAGAGGCTGGGAATCCTCCTGTTTTATACTTTCTTCTTCTCAACTCTTGGGCAAGACATGTTATTGTTCCATGTTCCATGTTATTGGAACACAGAGAATGTTGTTCATTTAATGCTGACGTGAGTTAGTTAGAAAGATGTTCATGTTGTCAGTTGTGAGACCTCGGCTGATGTCACAGCGATTGTCATAGTCCTTGCAGCTCAGGGTACGTTCCGTTTGTGCAAATTCTTCTTGTTTTAATAATAATAATAATAATAATAACAACAACTTTTATTTGTATACCGCCCTTCCTGTGATCAGGGCGGTGTACAGCATTTACAGTTAAAAACATTTCAAACAATACAATAAAAGATTACAATAAAACAAGAGATAAAAACAAATAAAAACATTATCATCCCAATGCGGTATACAATGGTTTATTCCAACGGCTTATCTGGGGGGAAGATGGCGATAACAGATAACAGTCAAGGATAAGCCTGATTAAATAGGTGCATTTTCAGCTCCTTTTTAAATTGGGGGAGGGAAGTAATCAGGCGGAGCTCAATAGGTAGTGAGTTCCAGAGGCTCGGAGCAGATATAGAAAACGCTCTCTTGGCGGTTGTCGAGAGCCTGGCCTCTGGAACTCTTAACAGGTGTTGTCCGCTTGATCTAAGTGTGCGGGGCGGATTATGTGGGGAGAGACGGTCCTTTAGGTACTCTGGGCCCAAGCCATTTAGGGCTTTATAGGTAACGACCAGCACTTTGTATTGGGACCGGAAGCGAATGGGCAGCCAATGAAGATCTTTTAAGATCGGTGTTATATGGTGGGTCCTAGATGCCCCCGTGATCAACCATGCTGCCATATTCTGGATTAATTGTAGCTTCCGAGGGTGGTACAAAGGCTGCCTCATGTAGAGCGCGCTGCAGAAATCCAACCGAGAGGTTACCAGAGCATGTACTACTGTTTCAAGGTCCCTCCGGTCCAGGTAGGGGCGCAGCTGGCGTATCAGCCGAAGCTGGAAGCAGGTGCTCCTGACTGTCGCATCCACCTGAGAAGTAAGATGGAGCGACGAATCAAGGAGCACCCCCAAGCTGCGTACAGTGTCCTTTACGGGAAGCGTGATCCCGTTCAGGACAGGTGGAACCACCTCCCTCCCTGTGCCGGGGGAACCTATCACGAGTACTTCCGTTTTCTCTGGATTCAGGCTGAGTCTGTTTTCCCTCATCCAGTCCATTACCGATTCCAGACAGGCCACGAGAGGAGTGACGCCATCCCTGGTCACTGCATCAGTCGGTGACATAGAGAAGACTATTTGGGTGTCATCAGCATACTGATAACCCCGCGCCCCATTTCTCCGGATGATCTCTCCCAGCGGTTTCATGTAAATGTTAAAGAGCATGGGGGACAGAATGGCTCCTTGAGGGACCCCAGAGATGAGGGCCCTCTTATCGGAGCACACGTCCCCCAGCTGCACCATCTGGAACCTCCCAGAGAGGTAGGACCGGAACCACTGGAGCGCAGTGCCCCCGATTCCCACCTCTGCCAGGCGTTCCAGAAGGATACCATGGTCGATGGTATCGAAAGCCGCTGAGATGTCCAAGAGCACCAGCTACCCCTGTCGATGCCCAGACGGAGATCATCGACCAAGGCGACCATGGCAGTCTCAACCCCATGGCCCGCCCGAAAACCGGTTTGAAATGGATCTAGAAAATCCGTTTCATCCAAGATCGATTGAAGCTGGATTGCAACCACCCTCTCGATCACCTTCCCCAAAAATGGCAGTAGCGAGACCGGCCGATAATTATTGTGAACCAGGGGGTCGAGGGAGGGCTTCTTCAATATTGGTTTTATTGTGGCCAATTTAAGCTGGTCGGGAAACTGTCCCTCCCTCAAAGATGAGTTGATGATCCGGTGTAACAAGGAAGTTACTACCGGTCCCCCCTGTGCCACTAGCCACGAGGAGCAGGGATCGAGAGAGCAGGTTGTCTTCCTAACACTTCTAAGGATCTTGTCCACATCCTCGGTACTGACAGTTTTGTAGCAACTCTCTTCCCTGGCCAAGTCAGAACTTCTTGATTCTTAGTCACCAAATCCTTCCATCAGCAATGTAACATGTGCAGCCATTTCCTTTGGTTCAGGACCATATTTTCAACTGAAACACACTCATCCGGAACCCACTCGTCCATTACACAACCCAGCACCAAAAATCTCTGTTTCTCCAGTCCTCCTTCGCCATCCTGGTGGCTGTAAAACATCTTTTTAAGAAGGAGCTCATTTGTCCGACGCTTTGCTCACCAAAGTATGCATCCTGCATCCATGCATCCACCCTGAAATTCCTTGCTTCGTTCGTTCATCCTCTCCTGTAACTCATACTGCTTTGTGTTTGGGCCCAGTGGAAAATACACAGCCACATGGTGAGGTCAATTTTCAATCAGTTCCGTTTGTCTCATATCAGTAGAGCTCAACTTATATGGGCAAGAAATGTCATTGGGAGAGCATCTGATGGAGAGGAACAATTTATAGCTTTAATATCAACAGCAATCTCGTATTCTTGAAGACAAGTTGGCAATATCGAACCTCTCCCCAACAGAACCCAGTTATCGCCAGCAGACTATTTCTGCTGCCTAGCCAGTATAACAGAGTTCCTTTGTAGTATGGGGTGAAGAGTTGAGTTGTAACCATTTCTAAGTTCTCTGGTGGGTGTTGGTCTGTTATATTAAGGTTAGGGGGGCACACTGTTACATTTCTGTCATTTGGGTCAGAATAAATAGAAGCAATACCATACAAGATAGAAGGTATTTAATTATTTATTTGACCATTACAAACTGAAATTGCTTTTTGATTTAAAGCAACCAAGCCACGGCTGGGTTGTAGAAGAAAGCTGCGTGTGCATCTCACACATTTATCTTGGGGGGGGGGGGCATAAATGTGTCTGCATAACTGCCGCTCCTTATTCGAATTTGTTCATTTTGTTAAAATATTTTAAATTTTAAATGTGGCTCTGTTAAATATTCTAGAGCTGTAACAGCAGAGGAGGCTCTTAAGGGGAGGGGAGATCTTAAAAATAAATAACATTTTCTTTCTAGAGTAATTGTTGTCGAAAAGATTATTTGTTTTCCTTAATTGTATAGTATATATTCACTTGGGTGGGGGAAAGAACCTGTAACAAAGGGGGGGGGGAAGGGAGGGGGGTTGAACGTATGCTGTTCTGCCTCAGATGACAAGTTTTACATTTTCTGTTTGTGTGAAAGTCAATTAAAAGAGTCTATCAGGTTATGAGCGAAAACATTTTAATAAAGAATTCCAGCCCTCCACTAATAACAATTTACATTACCTAGAGCTTGAAAGGATTTTTTTAAAGACAGAATCAAATTAACTTTTTATCCTTTTTTCCTGTTCGTTTATCTTTCACTCTGTGTCGGGCTCAATAAACATTTGCTTCTAATCAGAATCCCTTCTTGCTTCTGAGTTTAGATTTAAGCACCCTTCAGTGATGCTGCACACTAAAGCATTCCCAGGTTGCATCCACACTGCAGAAAAAAATCCAGTTTGACACCACGTTAATGCCCATGGCTCCATGCTATGTCATTCTGGGAATGGTAGTTTGTTTGCAGCTCTGCTCTGGTGCCACATCAGATTACCATTCCCAGAATTCCGTAGCGTGGAGCCACGGCTGTTAAAGTGGTGTCAAACCAAATTATTTCTGCAATGCAGTGCAGATGCAGCCTCAGTCAGCATTGTCTTCATTTGACTTTTCTTTTTAAAAAACGCTGAGTGATTTGTGTCTTGTTAACATTGATTTTGTCCAGTCTCCAACTACATTTACTCCCAGTTTGGATCTAATGAAAAAAACATGGTTTCCTGCTATGTGAATGAGCTGACTGAGGCAGCATCTGCTCCTCAGAAATAATGCAGTTTGGCACTGCTTTAACTGCCACAGCTCAGTGTTGTGGAATCCTGGGATTTGTAGTTTTATGAGATATTTCATCTTCCCTGAGCTCTGGTGCCTCTCCAAACTACAAATCCCAGAATTCCATAGCACTGAGCGATGGCACTTAGATGTCAAACTGCTTTATTTCTGCAGTTACAAGTTAAGTTACAATTATAAGAATATACAGTGAGAGCTTGTAATCTGCTGGAGTTTGGTTCCAGGATCCCCTGTGGCTACCAAAGTCCATGGATGCTCAAGTCCCATTAAATACAATGGGATATAAAATTGTGTCCCTTACATAAATCAAGGTATGCTTTTGGAATTCATTACTTTTGAGTGTTTTCAAGCTGTGGATGGTTGAATCCATGTATACAGATCGGAAGGTCAACTGTTCATAAGAAAGAGGTAGAATGAAATGGATCATGGTCTGTGCCATGTCTGGAAATTTCTTTTGATTTCGTACACTGGAATAGAATTAGAGAAATGAGTTCTTGTTGTTTTTAAAAGATGGAATAGTTATTTTCATAGTTGTTATTTTTAATAAGTAAAATTTAATTAAAGAACAGTGAGAGTAGATTGGGTTAGATGGTCAAATAATCTGTGTCTGGCCTTGTCCTCAAAATATATTTGAATACATACTTCTCAGTTTAAAAATTCTATTCCACAATCTGTGAGTTTTCAGAAAGGGTGATACTGCTGGGTAAAACCTCAAGTCCACCAGCTGTAGTTCAGGTACAGATGTGATTTGCAAATAATATTATTTATATGCAAATAAGCCAAGAAATCAGCTAGAACTCCTCTGATATGATCTTCAGTAGTAAATATTTTTACTGCTCCTGAGCAACACCCAGAGCATGCAGTCGCAATGCCTAAACCCAACATTAACTCCTGGTTATCTTTCCTTTCCTTCCCTTTCCTTTCTTTTGAAAGGCATGTACATTCTAACTCCTTGTGTTCTTGTAACTTTTTATGCCACCTGATTCTCTCCCCTGTGTTGCGCTCATGTCTACACACTTATCTTTGACAAGCAATTTGACAAGTTATCAATATTAATCTGTTCTGAGTTGTACAATATAGTCCATTAGGAATTCCTGCAAGCAAGCCTGGTAACCCTGTCTTGGTGCAGGTCACGGGCATAATAGAGGCCAGGCTGGCAATTGACAGGTAATTTGACAAGTCAGTGGGGAAAAGGCTTTGGGGGTGCCTGGGTAAGAAGAAGGGGCTCTGAGGTTGACCTGCCCAGGTCATCTTACATTTCCTTCTGTTCAATCAATGAAAGTGATCAATGTTGCCACAGCATGCTCTTTAATTGCAAATGGGTCCCATTTCCCTTTTGTGTGCAGTCCTTATGCTAGCTAACATTCTCGTGAATAAGTGATTTCCCACTCCTCTCTCTCATGGTCAGCCTGAGCAGAGAGAATACTATTAACAAGCGACTGCTTCGACCCCCTACAGACTGACGCACAGTTCTTTCCTCTCCCCCTCCCCAATCTGGGAATCATGAGGCATTCAGTTGATGAACAGGAACCGTGCTCTCCTGATCAATCTGTGCAGGCAAGCAGTAATAGTTCATTCTCCACAGCAATCCTAGGGTTGACATGTGGTATGTTTCAGTAATTGATTTTTATATTAGCTTCATTTTGAGATGTGTAAATCCCTATATTGCTCACAGCAGCCTGTCCTATCCCATCCTGAGTGAATGAGGCTGGGTTGTGGGGGCATCCTTCATGCCCTGACAGCTCCAGCAATTTCATTTTTGCATATAATTCACCCTACATAGAATCAGAGAATCATAAAGTTGGAAGAGACCACAAAGGCCAATGCACACACATGCACGCACATAGACAAATGTACAGAAATGGTAAGCTTTAGTCCCTCTGTTCCTCTGGCTGCTCCTGTCCCCACAATGCACAACAGAGACAAGGTGTTGCCATATTTCTAATTAAAAATGTAAGAATCATTTCTGCTGGGGAAGGGCCTGTGAGGCATGGATAGTGTAATTGGCTGGAGAGCTGCATATTCCACTTTCCCATTTTCCCAGACAGTTTGGGAAGACAGAAATTCTTCACCGCCATCATTTATCTGTGGGCTGATTGATGGTATTATGATACCAGTATGATTGCTACTTTCCTGTAGCTGTTGACCCAGTAATATTTGAATAACACAAATCAAGTGGCTCATATGCAATATTCCCCCATCAGTGGCATGGCTACCTTGGAGTTCATGGTGCTGATGTTGGGACCTATATATATATAGGTGATGAACTGGTTATAACATCTATCAAAACAATGGCACAGAATAACTGTGATCGCTATAGCTGGAGGAGGGAGTACTTCCATCAGGGTAAACATGGATCCTCAAGGTATTGTTAGTTTTTTGTGGGTTTTTCGGACTATATGGATGTGTTCTGGAAGAGTTTATTACTAACATTTTGCCAGCATCTGTGGCTGGCATCTTCAGAGAAAGGCGTTGTTCTTTAATGGGTGGAGTGTTTTTTTCACTTCAGGCATCTAAGGTGGATGTGCATCCCAAACTACTCTGATCATCTCTCAATAGCAGAATCATGTCAGATGGGCAAAACATTCCACGTGTCCCTGGACAGCAAGCACACAGTCTAATGACAGGGCTATACGTAAGCCTTACCAGCCCTTCATGTTTACTTGTTTCCTGTTTTCCTTTGGAAAGCTTCAAGCTGAGTAACGGTCTAAAAAATATTTGGTGCCTTTCAGATGTGATTAAAGACAACTTTCATCATCCACAGTTAGAATTGGTCATGATGGGACTTGTAGACCAAAATGTGTGGATGACACAAGGTTGGGAACACCAGGTTTTCCCTACCCCTGGACCAGGAAAGGGGAACATACCGGTACATACCTGCATCTGGCCCTTCCTAGACCATTTTTAGACTCCCTGGGCCACCCAGCATTGGTGGTGGTGGTGTGTGCCTTCAAGTCATTTCTGACTTACAGCAACCCTAAAGCAAACCTATTGTGGGGTTTGCTAAGCCTAAGAGTGTGTGATTCACCCAAGGTCACCCAGTGGTTTTTCATGGCCGAGTGGGGATTTGTCAAAGTCCAATGCTCAAACCACTATGAAATGCTGGCTGCATACATCACCCAGCATCCTCCCCCCAAATTCCAAAAACTTGCTTTTACCAGAAATGCCTCCCAACACTGACACCCTAAGGGATATGAGGGGCAATTTCACCACATTTGAGGCCAGAGTCAACCAGAAGTCAAAAAATGAATTTTTAAAACTATTCCTGGGTCAGGCCACAGTTGAGAGTGTGGCCCGTCAAGGTCCCACGGAGGGCCAATTCAGCCTCCCAACCCCTAGCAGATGCCCATTTTGGCAGACTAATATGCTTTTTCCTTCCCAAGTGGTGAAATATGTTAGGCCTACCCCTAAATCAGGGCTCAGCATGGGAATTCAGGGGAGCTTTTTTCTTTCTGTTAAATATTTTCCTTCTTGTAGAAATCTTTCTCCCAGGACCTCTATGCATTTCAAGACTTATTCCTTCTTTTCCTTTTCATTTGATCTACTTTTTCACTAGTATAAGAAAAGGGTAAACTCTGTGGGCAAGCTATCTGTGTTTTGTTTAAAGTTTCCCTTTAGTTAAGCATTTTTTCCATATATGAGGGGGTATCCAAAAGTTTTAATGATCACCTTTTCAAAAAATTGACAGAAAGTTTGTATTGATTTGTAGTTCTTAATTTATCTCTATGTAGTCACTATCTAGATTTATACATTTTTCCCAGCGTATCTTGATCCTCCAGATATTGTAGAAGTCTGCAGATTGCGCCTTATGAGCGGGTATCGTAAAGTAATAATTATCACCTGGAAGTTATTATGGCTGGATACTCCCTCGTATGCACATATCCTTTTTGTAAGGAGAGGAACACACTGTGCACATAAGCAAAATTTTTCTGCATGTGCAGAAAATGTGTCTCTTATGTATGGGATCTGAATTGTGCCCTTTGCTTGTTTAGGAATTAAATGGGTTGTTTGTTTGTTTGAATCAAATGTATAGAGTTCTCGCTGCTTGTTTGGGAACCACATCAAAGGAGTTTGGCATTGTATCCTTATATGCCTTGCCCCATATATTTTCATGGATAGTGACATACACAAACAGCTCACGTACACAACCCATCTGAGGAGGTTTGTGTACACTGAAACATCAGAAAGCACTATCTCAGCTCCCATGTGGACAATTTTGGATTTTGGAATATTTAGGATTTTGGAATTCTGGATAAGAAAGACTCAACTTGTACTGCTGGTGGTATACCAAACAATGTTACAGGCACTGCCCAAGCGTCACCGTTGGTATATGAGACTTATTAGTTGATGGTTTGGAGCATCACTTGCAGACAGAGCTTTACAAATATGGAGTATGCTTTTTCCTTCTTTTCCTAAGAAAGCCCTTCTTGCTTGCTTGAATTGCACTGTCATTTGGGTCATGGGCATTCTGTGCATTAATGCTCAGCTGACCTATCTCTTTAAAAAGCACTGGTACTGTTGTACAGGAATTTCACAGGAATGTTTGTGTGTGTATGGATAGAAAGATGTGCCAATCATGTCTTCAGTTCCAAATGTTTGGTTTTACATGCCTGTCTGCTGCAAACATTTCCTTATCCAAAGAAATGTTCTCTTCTCCTACCGCCATCATTGGCTTTAGGCCTGTGTTACTAAACATGCCACCCAGGTATCCCAGCACAGAGCAGCAGCTTGCTGAGTCTGTTGCTGCTGGCACAGTTGTCTTTATGTGTTCTGCCAGGCTTCCTATCACAGTATGTTAGCTTTAAACAAACAGGGCAGGGTGTTGTCATTTTGGAGGGGTTTCCCATCAAGCAGTATTAGAGGTGGCTAGCTAAGGTAGGGATTTTATTGCATTTATGCCCAGATTTCTATTCTTTATATGTAAGACCAGTCAGATTTGGTTTCCATGAAGCTTAGACTGGCACCGTCGCTGATTGCCCATGAAAATGTTTGAGCTGCCAAGAAGTCTGCAGATGTCATAGTGGGGCTATGCCAGAGGTATTTCTTCTCAGAAAAAAAAAATCCTTGACATTTTTCTTATCCTATGACACTGTGTGAAGACAAAAACGTAAGCATATATTGTGTCTAAATGGGAAAGCAGCGCAGAGACATGCACGTTTTAAGGTTACCATCCCAGAGGAATTAATTGGCAGTGCATGCCACCAAACCTCATGGAAGTCTCCTGTGGCTTGCAATGTACTCTCAATGCTCTGACTGCTCACTCTTTTGTTTACCCGAGGAAAATACTGGAAGCTCCTCTCTCTTTTGGTTTTTGATCTGAAAGCACAACATGGAGGCAGGGGACAAATAGACTGCTGGACTAGGGATTGTGTGTGTGTGTGTGTGTCACTTGGAAAAGGCTGCATCTCCCCTCCCCTTCTTCCGACTGCCACTGAAAATTCACAAGCCAGCTATTAAATAATTAACATGCCCAAAGGGACGAAGGGAATCAAAAGCTGTTGTGTTCCAAAGTTTTCTCTGGCTCCAGAATGCACCACTCCGTGTGTATTCTGGCACCTCAGAGCGGGATTTGGTTCCCCCTCCTCCTCCCCTGTTATTATCCCCTCTGTGCGCTGGATGGGGAAGTGGCCTTCCCAGCCCAGCAGGGGACGACTGTTATTTCAGACCACAACTGGGAGGGGGAACGGCCTGTTGCCTGATAGATATTTGTTTTTCATGGACAGACACCAAATGTTCATTAGAGCAGCCAAAGGTTTGAGGGATGGGGGGGGGGGGAGAGGCTAGTTCTCTTAAAGAGCTATTGTACCCACACACCTTCCTCTTTCTTGACTTCTGTGAATGTCTTGGCAATGTTGCCTGGACTCTGGCAACTTAAATAAAATATACACACCTTGGAGAGATTTCAGGAAAGGCTTATTTGGTGGACCGGGATTGGGAGGGAGAGAGGAAAAAGACAATCTTGTTTAATTTTGCAGTAATTAATTTCACATGTGCTTTCTCTGACTGGCCCCTCTTGGGTTTCACAGAGGAGCATGGGAGGCAGGCAATCATTTGTGCGCAGGAGCAGTTCAGTGCAGTGTGTAAAACGCAGTATATTGCCTTCCAAATGCACATTACACTTCAGAAAAGACACTCTTGAGAGGGAGAAAAACACTTTAAGGAAATGTCCCACTCATAAAGTCCGGAAGAATCAACGCCATCAGGACATATCAGATTTAACATTTTTGAAGGCCAGCAAATTCTGACTTGGCCTTGTCTCTGCTTTGGCTCTGGGGACACTATCTGTCAGTAATTCTTCACTCTTCGTGGGTTTCCATCATCACAGTCCTTGGATCACTGTTTAGTTCAGAAGCCAAGGATTATACCATTTACATGAACAAGCTGTTTAAAAATATTGCCTCGGCCTTGCAATTCTATTGCCATTTGAAAACAGATTCCTTGAATGGATGGGTGCAAAACATCACTCAGTAGCTAGGCCAGGAATGCAGAAAATGCAGTTGCTGTAGGTGACCCCCAATTTTTGGCAAAAAATCCTAATTTTTTTTTCTACTTAAAAGGGAGCTTCCATGGACTTCTTTAAATTCAGGAAAGGCTTTTTCTTCCAGCCAGGAAGTCAATTGGACAGTGTTTTGAAGATATTGAAAGGATGACTACTAACATTTGTGATTGATGCTTGCTTTTGCCACATTTGTCTATTTGCATATTGTAGAGTGTGGATTAGAACAGTTTAAGCTTTTCTTTTGTATAAACAATTGAGGTTCAACTGTACAAAATGAAAAGCCTCTCATTTTCTCTCTCTCTAGTATTTTTCACTTCCATCACTATTAATTGGTATTAGAGATATTGTGTGCCAAAAAATTCTGTGGTAGGGATATCAGATTAATAAACCAGATTTTAAGATGTGCTTTTGTTTATGCACTCATAAGTAGGCCAGCAACAAATTTAGTTGTGCACTGTAAGTATCCTGGTGGTATTTAGGAAATTGGGATATATTAATATTGACTTTTTATATCAACCAGAAAAGGTCAGTGTTATGTATTAACCATTTAACATTAGTATTTTGCATAAAAGGTACTGTTTTCTCCAGTTTGAAACCCACTGGCTGACCTTGGGTGAGTCACACACTCTCAGCCCCCCCCCCCCAAAAAAAACCTATCATAGGTTCATCTTAGGATCACCATGAGTTGGAAACATCTTGAAGCACACAACCACAACAAAGTAGTTTTGAATCCCAAGGCTAATACTAATACCTGATGCTTATTCCTTCAACTGATAAATAGATTGTTATGAACACAACAGGTGTTAACTGCATTGCCAATATCTCTGGAAATGCATTCCTGGAAAGAATACAAGCAATAGACAAGTCCTGTGACATTTTTATTGTATGGCAGATTGTCAATGTATTTTGATTATTTTTATGCCTCCAGTGACCTGAACAGTTGGCAGAATATATTTACAGCATCACAAAGAATATGTGAGTGACACAACATATGATCCAATAAGTGTAGTTATCCAGTTACCTGTCCCAGTTCCACTGCAGCCTAGGATGTTATTAAGAACTAAGCACACCCAGCTCAAGCCAAATTATCTAACATGCTTCCTTGCGGTCTACTAGCAGCCTATGCTTAGCAGAAATGCCACTGTTGAATCTCTGTGTGAGATTCAGCATAACTGATGGGTTGCTCCACCAAACAAAGGAGGCATCTTGAATTTTCTTCTACATTCTGTGTCACCTGGACATGTCTGATTTTATTCCTTGATAGATTTTGTTGAAGGCATATGTGCACACACACGCACACACACACACACAGACTCTGCAATTTCAGTTGCAAAACAAGAACCACATGGTAGCCGTTTCAAGTTTGGAAGATCCATTGCTTTTCAAGCAAGCCAATTTCCACTGAAAGATTACATTGCTGCTTTCTGTTATATAGAGTTTATAAATAATAGTTTTGGGATAACATTGTTAATAACAACTATTACATTCAAAAAGCAATGTAATCGTTGCCAACCATATTAAAAAGCAATGTAACAGTTCACTGCCTATTCACTGGCCCTAAAATGTTCCTTTTGGAGGATCAGGGCTTTTTTAAAAAAAACATTTGTATATCTAATGGGTTCTAGAACAGATCAAGCCCAAACTCTCCCTGGAATCCAGCATGATTAAATTGAAGCTGTCATATTTTGGGCACATCATGAGAAGACATGAATCATTAGAAAAAGCAATAATGCTAGGAAAGGTAGAGGAAAGTAGGACAGGAGAGAGATCACATGCCAGATGGATACATTCGATCATGGAGGTCATGGGCCTGAATTTACAGAAGCTAAGCAGTGAAGGACAGGGGTTCTTGTAGATGTCTTATCCATGGGGTTGCCATGAGTCGAGGTTGACTCGAGGGCAGTTAACAACAGCAAGTACTACGTCTAAGTGTATTTTTCACAGACAAAATGCCAGTAATTAGCAACATAAGAATCAGTTTTGACAAGTAAATGGCAATTAATTACTCTTCAAAACAATCAGTACTAAATTGCTTTTCAAAAGTAAAATCCCAGGTTTGTTTTTGTACTGGAAATGTTCGCCATGTGGCTTATGTGTCCCATGGTGATTGCCATTCTTATTCTCTCCAGGTTACCTCTGGTGGAGATGGGATTGTTCTTCTAGAGAGAAAACAGTTTCTGTCCCCAGTGGAGAAGGTGTCATCAGGGATATAAAGAAATGACAGACCAGAATCCAATCCAGGATTTGTTTCCTAGGCTACATTTAAGAGCAACAGCATTTATATTTTGACTGTTAATGGACAAAATCCCGCCTTTGTAAGCACTCTTTAATGTTTAGTTATATTGTGGTAAGCTTCGGTTTTAACATCCAAGGGTATTAAAAGAACTGGAAAATGTAGTAGCGGAACCATTGGTAATAATCTTTGAGAACTCCTCGAGAACAGGAGAAGTCCCAGCAGACTGGAGGAGAGCAAACATTGTCCCCATCTTCAAAAAGGGGGGAAAAGAGGATCCCAACAATTAGTTAGTCTGACATCAATACCAGGAAAGATTCTAGAGCAGATCATTAAACAGAGAGTCTGTGAATATCTGGAAGATAATTCCATAATCACAAAAAGTCAACACGGGTTTCAGAGAAACAAGTCATGCTAGACAAATCTGATCTCTTTTTTTAATATAAAATTACCAGCTTGATAGATGAAGGGAATGCTGTGGATATAGTATATATTGATTTCAGTAAGGCCTTTGACAAAGTTCCCCATGACAATCTTGCAAACAAGCTTGTAAAGTGTGGGCTAGACAAAGTAACCATTACATGGATTTGTAATTGGTTGACCGGCCGCACCCAAAGGGTGTTCAGCAATGGTTCATTTTCATCCTGGAGAGAAGTGACCAGTGGGGTCCCACAGGGTTCTGTCCTGGCCCAGTGCTATTCAACATCTTTATTAATTGCTGGCAGTTCCCATGTAAGTGGGGTAGTGAATCTGCTCCAAGGTTAAGTCTGAACTTTAAATGAGCTATCTAAGATGCTGGCCTGTAATCTCAAATTAGAGATAGGATTAAAAAACCCAGTTCTGATTGGCGATCCCAAAATAAGGGTTCACTGCCCCCGCTTAAATAGAAACCTACATGTGACCATTAATATTAAACAGCCAGTGGCTGAAAAGTGAATGTGGTTCTCTGAAATGTTCATAAAACTGATTCTTTGTTTCTGAATGCCCTATATAAATGGAATCTGAGAAAGTTCTGATGTTCTCTGTCCATCAAAAACAGTGCCCCCAAACAGAAACACTAGTCCAAATGTTCATTTAACTAGTACTGATTGGAGTTATACTATAACTTTTATTGTGTTTGCTGTGGATTAAATCTAAAATAGTTTTCGACTTGGGACAAAATTACCCTGTGAAATAAGGGATGGAACTCCTGTACTTTTAATAGTTTTGTAGAGAAGGAAATTTTAGCAGATGCCACTTGTCATGCACAACCTGGCAACTCTAGCTTGGGAGTTAGTGTGTCACAATGTTACCTGGTTAGCCATCATAACTTTTCCTCCTTTTCTCATAACAGCTATTTTTAAGCAACTTTTAAGTTAAAATATAGAGTTGGAATATACTTGCCATATAAGACTACCCCTCTTCCAAGGCACACCAAATAAAAATTTAAAAAACATGAGATTTGATTTCAATATGGTAATTTTAATTCAAATGCTTATGACATGCAGGTACTTAGCAGGAAAACTGTCACTTATGAACATACGTCTGTTTGTCATCAAACATGTAAACATAAAACAGTGCAAGTGGATTAAACTTTTCTTAATTCACTCTAAAGCTGAAAGGAAGGATAAGACAGTAAACCCATGGGATTTGCTATGCTGTTTGTTTTCTAAGCTGTCAACCAAACTGGAACTGATGATGGTAGGAGGAAGATAACAAACAAGAGAGAGAGAGCAAGTGCCAGGCAAGTCCCTGGCGAGTTAGCAATGCCCATCATAACTGCAAGCTATGGTATTTTTACAGGTTTTGCTGGCATGACGGTTTCCCTTTAAAAGCCTTCAAAATCCTCCTGTTCATCATCTGATATAATAAGTACATCAATGACATCTTGTGATACATTTGTAAGGCAGTCATCGTATGGATCGAATCAGATGGTGTGGTCTCAGCTTCAGCTGGTCTGTATCATTTCAAACTACAGGCCAAGCAATCAAATGTATTATTATTGCTCTACCATCCTGAAATACTTCCTCACATTTTTTTAAAAAAAAGTATGTTGGGGGAAACAAGTCCCACCTACAACTTCAGACTGTGAATAAAACCTAGTTCCAGGGGGGGAAAGCTCTCATTTTTGCCTGCTAATGATATACTCTAGCTCT
Source organism: Urosaurus nigricauda (assembly GCA_034509955.1). Lineage (NCBI taxonomy): Eukaryota > Metazoa > Chordata > Lepidosauria > Squamata > Phrynosomatidae > Urosaurus > Urosaurus nigricauda. The sequence continues at coordinate 20,088,373 of JAOEGL010000014.1, read as the reverse complement.
TAAATAGCTACCGGTATTATGGAGAGAAGGTTACTCCCAACTAGAATAGATCTGTTCAAAAATAAATTGTTAAACCGCAAGTCAACGCGTAGGTAAATCCCATTAATTGAACACGTCTCTTCTAGTCAGGACTAACAAAACTGAGGCCATGGTTGTTCGCAAGGTGATTGTGTGTTTCGACTCTGGTATTTGTTCTTGTTCTTGTTCTTGTTACTGTTCATTTCGACCCTGCCATTTCCTAAGTATTAGGATTCCAGGTGGCTTACAGAATACAGTATAGGACTTTTCTTTTGCACAGTCATGGTGCCCATGTTGAACTTATTCTTGCCACTGCCTTTCCAAGTTGAATCTTGTATTTGTGTCCTGTTCCCTAGAATGTTTAACAAGCCTCTCTGTTTTGTATCAGTCCATACATGCATTAATCATTAATCTTTTTCTCCCCTGGCATAGTAAAGAATTTGAACTAGGGTTTTGTTATGCTGGGCAACCAAATCAGAATAGACTGAAAATATTGTTTTGGTTTTCAACGGTTTAATTTTCATTTTCTAATCTTTTCCTTGTCCTTTCCTTTTCTCTGACATTCAACAAAACCTGGTTTGGCAGATTCTTGGTAGGAAAGATTGCAAAACAAATTTCCCTTATTAGGGAACACCAGTATAATGAAAACATCTTTTGAATACATATTATTTGAAAAAGAATGCAAAAATCCCCTTGTTAAATTAGAATTTAATGATACCAGTTGTGGCAGCAACGAAGAAACTAAATTGTTAAGAAGTTACTCTGTAGCTCTCACCTTCCCTGTGTACACAGGTTAAAATCCTAGAGGAAGAAAACTTTTAGCAGTCAATTTGGACAAAGGGAAAGGGGTTAAGCACTCTTCTATCAGCTATCACAAACTTCCATTGCTGCTTTGGGTGTTCAAAATACATTTAAAAATAAACAAGAGCAGGAATATGGAATGCAGTGCAACATTTAAATTGAAACTTAATCTTCCACAGGCAGTTATGTGATCAAACCAAGAAAGAAAGGGATGGCCCATTGAATGTATTTTCATAAGAGTATTGCAACACTAATGTCCTTGCAAGTGATTATTTCTCCTTCCACATTTATTTAAAAAGAACAGAATCTGGTCTTGACCAATGATGTTGTTGAACTGGTTTGCTGCAGATGTGCCCTACAAGTGCTGCTACACACTTTTAATTATCAGGGCAGTCATGAGTTTAGGTTTTCCCCTCAACCTGGAAAGCAAGTTATGGGATCAGAAGAGAGATTCACTCAAATCATTTTTCCCTTTTCTAAGTTAGTAAAAAATAAATCAGAGTAAAAGGTATTTTGGAAGCAACCTCTGGTTCCAAAGAAGAAGAGCTCCACAACCCACATAAACCCACAGGAAGCCAAGCAGTTAATAAAACTTGACCATAAATATGCAATAGATTTGTTGTCTTTTCTCTTCATGATACAGAAGAGACAGTTGTCTGCCTTTTCTCCTAGGGCTTCATCTCTAAGTCCTTTGCTCTGGTAAAAAGCTGAACCCACACACTGAAGTTGCAGGTGTGTTCAACATCTAGAATAATTTCCATAGGCACTCAATAAAGCTGTACAAACAGTTTCTTTACCTCCCACCCTATCTCTTAAAAAACAAAACCTCTCTTAATCATTTTATCTCCCTCCTTCCTTATTGTGGTTTTCAAAAAAGGGCAGAGGCAGGTTAAGATATCAACAAGTATGCTTGTTTTGGAGTTTTTGATGGATGAACAAGGACAAAGCATACCCAAGAGGAGAGTAATGTTAAAACAAATGGTTTTTGTTTTTGTTTTCCCTTGTAGAACATCAAAATGTGCACAGGCATAAGCAAAATCTTCAGATTACATTTGAATATTTGAACATCTTGTGTCTGATAGTTCATTAAGCATGAGAGAGTCAGGGAAAGAAATGATGAATGTTGATGTTTAGGTTGTCTTTTTGGTGTCATATTCTGACATGATCTCTTGATGTGCGAACATATATACTTTCTCAGTCATTGTGGAAGGAGATAACCAGTACACTGGTCCCCCGGGTTACGAAGGTAATCCATTCTGGGATTACCTTCGTAACCCGGAAGTTGTTCGTAACCCGGGGGACCGCTTTCGCGGACGGACCGCGCGGCCATTTAAAGGGGCCGCGCGGCTTTTTTTCCGCTTTTTTTCGTATCCCGGGGGATCCTTCGAATCCTGGGGGATACAATGGCAGTCCCGCTGCCTTCGGATCCCGGGGTTTTCGTAACCCGGGGGATTCGTAAGGCAGGGGACCACTGTACCTGCCCTGTAGGAGAAATGTGCCCCTTTGAAGGTTCAAGAATGAAGGCATTAGCGAAATGAATTCAGCACTATATTTAATAACATACCATCCCAGGTGTCAGGATTTCAGCTGAACATTTTAGCACTGAAGCAAACACATACTTTACCATTTATAGCAGTTTAGGAAAATCTACTCAGCAGAGCACAAATCAGAGGTGTGTGTGTGTGTGTGTGTAATAGCCAGTCATGAAACAGAAGTCATTAAGCCATAATAGAAAATTACTAAGAAAGTACCAAGTGAAAATTAGTTTTTGTTGAATCTTTTCCTTACATTTCAGATTATCATTGTTCTGAGTAGGAAGTGCTGGTTAGTTGCTTGTAGAGTCAGAATGTTCTGAAAAAGCTTAATATGCTTATCATAGAATCATAGAGTTGGAAGAGACCCCAAGGGCCATCCAGTCCAACCCCCTGCCATGCAGGAAATCCCAATCAAAGCATCCAATCCCAATCAAAGGATGTCCAAAGGAGGGCAACTAAGATGGTGAAGGGTCTGGAAACCATGCCCTATGGTGAAGGGTCTGGAAACCATGCCCTATGAGGAACGACTTAGAGAGCTGGGGATGTTTAGCCTGGAGAAGAGAAGGTTAAGAGGTGATATGATAGCCCTGTTCAAATATTTGAAGGGATGTCATATTGAGGAGGGAGCAGGCTTGTTTTCTGCTGCTCCAGAGACCAGAACGCGGAGCAATGGATGCAAGCTGCAGGAAAAGAGATTCCACCTCAACATTAGGAGGAACTTCCTGACAGTAAGGGCTGTTCGACGGTGGAACACACTCCCTCGGAGTGTGGTAGAGTCTCCATCCTTGGAGGTCTTTAAGCAGAGGCTGGATAGCCATCTGTCGGGGATGCTTTGACTGGGAGTTCCTGCATGGCAGGGGGTTGGACTGGATGGCCCTTGTGGTCTCTTCCAACTCTATGATTCTATGATTCTATGATTCTATGATTCTATCCCTGACAGATGGCCATCCAGCCTCTGCTTAAAGACCTCCAAGGAAGGAGACTCCACCACTTTTCAAGGGAGTGTGTTCCACTGTCAAACAGCCCTTACTGTCAGGAAGTCCTTCCTAATGTTGAGGTGGAATCTCTTTTTTTGCAGCTTGCATCCATTGTTCCGAGTCCTGTTCTCTAAAGCAGCAGAAAACAAACTTGCTTCATCCTCAAAATTCCTTGATTCAGGAGACTTTTCCTTCAGCATGGCTCTACCTTCCTTTGGCCTTATGGTCAGCTTCTGACCTTTCACCACACACACACACAACCTCAAGTTGATGCCACCAAGTGCACACCATAAACAATCTGTTTCTAAAGTTCTGGGGAGAGGCTCCCAAGCACCAGCTAGCTGCAGATGATCAATTGGGAAGAGCCTTCACCTTCATACTCAGTTTGAGGTCCAGGAGAGCTATGGCTGTTTTTTTTTTTTCCTAGCTGCATAATCGCAGCTGGATGGTGCTTGTGAATTCACCCTTGGCCCCAGATTGGCTATGAGTTTGGGCCACACTGCTGTGAGGTTGCCCTGCACAGATGGTGACAGTGCAAGTACACTGGCAGAGATTTATACTTCGCCAGTAATACTGTTAGATCACTGCCTGAACACTTCACTTCATTACATTAGGTGGTTTGTTTCATAAGAGAAGAAAGCTGTTTTTTTTTCCTGAGAAGAAAGGGAAAAAATACTTTGGAAATACAGTAAGTCATTCAGAACAGCTCATGCTTTGACTGCAGAACGTCCCAGGTTCAGTCCTTGCCATCTACATTGAAAAGTATCTTAGATTGAAGGTAATAGGAAAGACTTTTGGCTGAGAAACTGGAGAGCTGGTGCCAGTCAGAGAGAAAAAAATATTGGGGTAGATTGACAAATAGTGTAACTTTGTATAAAGCAGCTGCTGTATTTTCTATATAAAAATTCCAACTCAGCTGAGAAGATAAGAATTTAAGTCTTTTCCTGCTTTGCCATCTTTTGGGGAAAAGTCCCAAATTTGGGGGGAAAGGTGGAGGATAAATAAAGTTAACAACAACAACAACAACAACAACAACAACACCATTTGGAAAATGTTCTCTTTCTGACAACCTAGTGACCTGAAAATGGATGAGTTTTTTCTGTAAGCACCATCTTTTAAAATATTCATGTGGTTTGTGTGGTTTTATAATTTGTGAGATGCAAGGAAAACATTTAGCGGAGGCAACATTTTTTGTGGAGTCACATGACCGAGTCACATGTGGTGGTGGTAGCCAAAGGAAAAAAGGGGAGCATTAAATTGACAAAGTACATATCTAGATGAGTGAGCAGCATCACAGATCAGATGCACAAGGCAATGGGGGAAGGAGCGACAGAAAGGGGTTTGAGGGACACATGCAGCCCATGGACTGTAATTTGTTCATCCCTGACTTATCCAGAGGATAATATATATGTATAATATAAGTAGTGACAGGAGTCCAGAGTTAGGGGGGCATGTAAGCGAGGGCGAGCTTTTTGTTTGGGGGGATGCTTCCTGACGGCTCCTCTTCCCATCCTAATCATATCTATATTTATATCTCCTAAGAACTCAGTTAGATTTGGGTTAAGGTGAGATGATTTTCTTAAAGCCATTTGGTATAATGAGACCAAGCAGGGATTTGAACTTTAGCCTCCCAGATCTACACACTATCTAGAGCCTTATCGCATGACAAAGAAAGCTGAAAGGGATCAGGAGAGGAGCAGGTTTCTCCTTGCCTCTCTGCATTATGTTGTAGCACTTCCATTTTGTTGCGGGGGAGACGGATTGCAAACGTGTATCTTTTGTTGCACTGGAAAAAAATCAATGTGGTAAAAGGCACACTTTTACAAGTGTCTCCCTCAGGAAGGAGAACAGAAATGCTGTGACAGCATGTGGAGAAGCAAAGAGAAAGCCACTATTCTCCTGGTTCATTTTGGCTTTCTTTTCCCATGCAGTAAGTCCCCCCCCCCCCAGTTCCTACCCCAGAACTAATTGGATATTTTTGGCAGTCTTCCATAAGAAGACAATTGTATTTCCTTCATTTACAAAGAGGATGTCTTACATCGACTCATACCAGTCTGTTGGCTAGGGCTGATGGAAGTTGCAGTCCAGCAAAACCATGAGGGCCTCAGCTTACTTACCATTTTTATATCTAGTCTAATGTTGTTTACTTGAACCTGGAGTGATACTGTAACCTTTCAAAGGTACCTTTCAAGGTAGTTAAGATGTTGAGGGCTGAACTTGGAACAGTCTGCATGGAAAGCTCTACTACTGGATTTCTGGATGAAAGCTGTGTGTGTGTGGTGGGGGGGGGGGGAGGTTCCAATGCCAAAGAGTACTTACAACCATCATAATTTTTCCTAGTAGATTTGTATACTACTTCTTCCAAGAACAGTAATTGGATGTATGATTTCCACTTGGGCTCTGTAAGACAACCGAGGTTTGTCAGGGAAAGCTTTAATATTTCTATAATCAACAATAGAAATTTGCATTTCCAAAGGAAAGAAAAGTGCTGTCAAAATATCTAGGACACTTGAGGAGACAATGAGTGAGTCAGATAGCCTTAAATAATGCAGCATTGCATGGCCTGGATGAAGTTTGTTGATGAAGAAGACGAGAAGGGTCATCTTTGTCACTGTGAACTATTCACTCCCACTTTGCATGTTATGTCTGTCTCACATTTTACCACAAAACAGAGTTTGTACGGCTGGCAGCTGTCACTAGATACCTTTCACCCACAATGTCTAGCCTTGTTGCATTTAATGGGCTACACTAGTAGCCATGGATTCTGGGCATGTGTATCATTTCGATTGCTCCACACATGTTTTGCATCCTTTGTTAGTGGAACAAGGGGTTTTCAACTGCCAGTGTTACTGCATTCCCAGAATGTTTTCCTTATGATTAAACATATGGTGGAGAAAATCTTGTTTATCTGACTCTTATCTACCTTAAATTCAGGATGTATTGAGAAAAATAGTCATCTGTTAAGCAGGCTTTGAAGACCTGCATAATGACTGCATTTTCACATAACATTTCAGTTCACTATAAAGTAAGTTTTCATGACATCCAAGGCACATCATCCTGTTTTCTCAGAACTGGGGTAAAAACTATGGTATATTTGCAATGTTTCAACTGAAATATAATTTGTTACCTCATACAGCAAATGGTTGATCCTGCTTGCAACTTGCACTTAAGAGCACAATATTCATATTACACTGAAATTATCATCTTGAGACCACTCCAGAAGCACAAAACAACAGGTTTTCCAACATATTTCTTTCATCCAAAATAAATAAATAGGCATCAATTTACTTGAAAGTGCATTCTGTGATTATACTTTATCCAGAAACCTTTTATTTACAGTGCACGCTAATGTACTGTTATTTTTCTTGGTTTACCAATTGAATTTGCAGTTAACACGGTCAGATTGCTCACCTACTTATATTTCAGACCCTGTCATTTGAAATTTGAAGGAGATTGTTGTGGTTGCTCCACTGCTGCTTTTAGGTTTAGGGAAGTAGTTTGTAGAAAACGATGATACAGCACTAAGCAATTAGTGAGGTTGAGTCAGAAAACAAGACAAAGATAAGCCAAGTATATAACAGGTGCAGTCTGCAGTCAACTGGGCACCCAGAGCTGGACATAAAGTTACTCCTGGATCAGACAATGCTGGCAGTCCAAATGGCTCTGGGAAGCCCACAAGCAGAATTTGAAACCAGCAATGATGTCCTGGAATTCTTCTCCAACAACTTAGAGACATTGTGATTAGTAGTTATTGATAGTTGGATTCTCCATGAATTCAGTTCCCTTTGTCATATATTTTTTTCTTGTGATACCAGAAATGTTGGTATTGTTCGCTCATGGTGCAATCTTACAGATATCTACTCAAAAATAAGTCCTGCTGAGTTCAGTTGACCTTGCATCTGGGAAAGTGGGTAACCTCAAGGCACTGCAGAAGTTCTTTAATGCTCACTGTTGTTGAAAACCACTGTTTGAAGAGGCCAGAGACAGCAATGGTAGAAAGTATGTGGTCATTGCTTAGGAAATACACATCCCCCCTGTGCACTACAAAGATAGAAGCTGGGGAGATACTTGAAGCTAACTTTCCTCTTTGACACGCACCTGTGTATAAACAGAGTTTTAAAAAATATAACGAGACATTTCACACTTTAAACTGGAATATCAGACTAGGTTTCTGTTCAGGTGTAACCAGTTCGCTTTGTGATGATCTTAATGATATGAAACCTGAGCCAATATACTAACATTACATTATGTTCCTGGCAGATTTGTTTGTAGAAAGTATCTGGTCATTTGCCCCCTTGTAATGCCATTTGATAAACCTTTCCCAGTTTCTTCTCAGTTTGTTAGTCACTACATATATATTCTCAGCATACTCAGTTGAATTAAGACATCACATCAAGGAAGTGTTATGATCTTTCCAGCATCTCCTTTTGGATTGAATATTCAGTTGCCATAGGAACTGACTGCAAGGGGTACATGTATCATTCAAAACCTTGTTTTGTGAATACAACTTGCTGCTTTTCTTTTCAGTGTATTAAGTAGTAGCCTTTGGTGCTGTTTTTCAGTAGCTACTCTTGGCTATTCTTCCATATGTTCAAGTGGATGAGAATAATTTTTCTACAGAGCAACAAGCAATGAATAGACAGCAACAACTTATTCCTGGACTTTTATAGAAAGACACCAGAATGGGCAGATACTTTAATTTGTGTAAGATTTTCTGAGGGATATGTATAAGTGTAAATAGTTGCTTGGCATGTATGCTTGAAAATGGCATCTAGAAGCAATAACACAATTTCTACAGCTCCCTTCTCATGTAGGGTCTGTCAAAGTCTGAATTTGAATACTTCCTATAAGATGTGCTTATTTGGACTGATATCAAATAGCAGTGTTGAATAGGCATATGGAACCTGTATTTTTTTTTACCTATATCAAGTTGCTAGCCCCCACTAAAGCAGATCCAGTAAATCTGGGATTTATATAGGCGTTGACTTGCCATTCAGTAGTTGATTCAATGGGTACATTCTAATTGATACTAGCACTTATTATAATTATATTGCAAGCTTACCTTTTATCTTTATTAATCTGTTACTCTATCTTTTGGGTTTACTGTTTGTAATTTTGCATTTTTCCTCTTAATCTCATACCCATAGCTCAGTAGTTGAACACAAATTTTGTGTATGAAATGTTCCACCCATGGTATTTCTGGACAAAGTTTAAAGTTATTTTTCTAGAAAACATTTCTTCTTACCAAAATTCCTTGGGTAGCTCACCTCAAAATCCAACAGTACCAAATACTCATTAAAGCAGTTAATAAAACTGTCACAGCAGACAATACCCAGAAATAATAATTAGAACAATTTAAAACCAATGAAATCAGTGCAGATCATTAAATAAAAGCATTGTAGGTGGCATGCCAGAAAGTCTAAGGCAGATAAAAATGTTTTCCTGTGGTGTTGAAAGGGCTTCACATTTGACACTAGGGAAGTCTCCCTGAGGCGAGTGCTGCAAATGTGGGATTTGACAACTGAAACTCATAGGTAAGTCATAATTTGGTAGACTGAGGGGCTTTTACAGACCGTCCAAAAAGGGCAGTCTGTGGGCCCCCCTTTCAGCGCTAGATTTGGGCCAGGGCAGCCTCACCAATCTGCTGCCCCAATCTGCCACTTTTCCAGGCCACGAAAGGGGTGTCCTTGGGGCTCCATGCGCCTGGCCCCTTTCTCCCTCACTTTGTTCCCGCGGCAATCTGGTTGCTGTGGGAACAAAGCGCTCGAGCAAAAAGAGCTCTGTTTTAGAGCTCCTTTGTGCACCGTGGAAAAAGCGCCCTCCAGTGGCATGGTGACGTCAGGTGCGCGCCACTCCATGTGGATGCAACACATGCCATGATGCCATCACGTGCGTGTATGGACGGCACAATTTCAAAATGGCGCCGTCCATACTCACTAGGGCTGGGGAGCGTGTGGATGCTGTGCTCTCCCCAGCCCTACTTACGGTGCAGGAATAGACCTTTTGGGCTGTCTGTAAAGGGCCTGAGATACAGTATATTAGATGCCATTCAGGATAAATACTACTAAGCTGGATGAGTTCAGTCAGACTCGGCATCAAGTACTTCATATTGGTATCCACTGGGGTATGGTTCCAGGACCCCCCATGGATACCAAATTCCATGGATTCTCAAGTCCCATTATATATAATGGGATAGCAAAATGGTGCCCCTTATATAAAATGGCAAAGTCAAGGTTAGCTTCTTTGAATTTATATAAAATACAGTCGCCCCTCTGTTTTCGTGGGGCATCCATTCTGGACCCTCCTGCCAAAATGGAAAATCGTCAATACTGGAGTCCCTTTTGATTCCAATGGCAGCATGCTCCTGCACACACCACTGCACATGCACCTCGGGCACACGCCCCATTCTGTTGCCCTCTGTTTGCTTCTCACGTATTTCCAAGGAACGCAGACTCCAAGTCTGCGAAAATGGAGGGGCAAGCGTATATTCAAGCTGTGAATGCTTGAATGCTTGGTAACTAATCCACGGATACCAAGGGACAATTGTATACCCCGGTTTTAAGCTTTGGATAAGAAACTAACATGAAGAAAATAAGAAGACTTTTTGGAGATTGCTTAATAAAGGTCAAATTCTGATGTCTTTTTTAAAGTATTAACTACCAAATTGTGGAGGATTTGAGAAGTCATGGTGAAGCAGAGAAGGGCATGGTTGCACAGAGACTGCTTTCAGCTCTAGATGATGTTACACAGCTGAATAAACATTCCTTTCCAATTTTCTCAAAGAAATGTTGAGATCCATAATGAGTCTAGAGTCCATTCATTATAAAAAATTCAAATAAACATCTAACCTTAGATGAAACTCAATTTGTCTAAGATAGCAGGAGATTGTCAAGAGTGTGACCTTGTATTATTTATTTATAATCCCTGCTGCATCACTGAAAGCTCCAGTAGTGGCAGTATTTTAAATTCAAGGTTCACTAAACTATCCTGACCCAGTAATTTTTCTCCACCATTGCTTCCTGGCAGAGCAGGTCTCTCTCCAGCAAGTTTATCAGCACACCTGCTTACAGCCCCATCAAAAATCCCTTTTCTGTCATCCCCACCTTGAATTTTATGTCCTTGTCCCAGTGTGGTCTATTCTAATCACTTATTGACCAGTGCAACAAGTTACAGAAGTTGGATGCAAGTCACTAGGAGTCCTGTTCTTCACAACATAGCAGTGTTGATATACTGAGCAAGGACCAAGTGCCTCTTTGATAGAGATGTGATTTCAAGAAGGATGTTGATAAGCTGGAGCATGTCCAGAGGAGAGCAAGAAAATAGTGAAACATCTAGAAGCTATGTTCTATGAGGGGAGCCTTAGGGAGTTGGCTTTCTTTAGCCAACTTGGATCCTGTCCACATCATCAGGCTGCACAAGTTGAAAAGCATCCATTAACACTGGACCGGCAGGAGTCAAGGTTACATCCATTGACACAGTATCAACTGTAGCATCCAAGTCAGAGCGGATCTGAGTGACTTTATTTGCAAAATGTCATGCAAATTCTTCACAGCTAGCCTCCAAGTGGTCTGCATCCTCCACTTGAGGTTGAGTGTGTAAAAGCCCCCTGACCACCTGGAACAGCTCTGCTGGCCGGCTCCTTGCAGATGCAATGCTGGCAGCAAAAAATGATTTCTTTGCTGCCCACATTGCCACAGAGTAGGCTTTCAAATAGGCTCTAGCCCACGTTCTATCATATTCACTCAGAGTCTTCCGCCAATGTCATTCTAGTCTCAGTTTCATTTGCTTCATCATCATCAAATCCCTGGAGAACCAGGGGACGGTTTGGCTCCACTCCATGAGAGGGGACGCTCAGGAGCTATTGTGTCTACCACCCTGGCTATTTCCTCATTCCAAAGGTTGGCCAGGGTTTCAACAGAATCGCCTGCCAAGGTGATGACAGGAAACTCCTCAAGAGCCCTCAAGAATCCATTCAGATCCATCAGCCTCCTGGGGCGGACAATCCTAATGGGTCCCCCACCCCTGCAGAGGTTCTGAGTCCCAGTGCGTCTAAACCTGACCAGATAAAGATCTATCCATAACAATGGAACTATGGAAGCTACAGTGATCCATGATCTTTTTCTATCACACTCCTTTAATCTCCTCGCCCTCACAGAAACCTGGCTTCCGACCCACGACACTGTTACCTCTGCTGCCCTTTCTTTCGGCGGACTTTCTTTTACCCACACTGGCCGCCTTGAGGGTCGCGGAGGAGGGGTCGGCATCTTATTATCTAAGTTTTGCCAGTTTAAGGTCCTCTCCCCTCCCCCCAGTTATTCTTTCTCCTCATTTGAATTACACTCCATTAGACTCTTTTTCCCTCTGCAACTCCGGGTAGCTATCATCTACCGTCCTCCTGGTTCAGCTTCTCAGTTTTTTACAGATTTTGAGTCTTGGTTGACTTTCTTTCTCTCAGATACAGTCCCCTCCCTGATCTTAGGTGATTTTAACATCCACCTCGACGATCCCAATAATTCCTCAACCTCTCGTTTCACCTCTCTCTTAGATTCTTTTAATCTCCAACCACATTCCAACTCTCCGACCCACTCCCTTGGTCACTGCCTCGATTTAGTTCTCCCCTCCAAGTGTGTCATATCCAATTATTTGGCTTCCGATTTTCCTTTATCTGACCATCACTTACTTTCCTTTACTCTTACCTATACCCCTCCTCCCCGTCACACCATCTCTCGCCAGTTCCGCAATCTTCATTCTCTTAACCTCAACCATTTCACTCAGACCCTGAATTCATCCCTTGCTTCTCTCAATCCTGGGGACTCTGCTGATTCAGCTATGTCTTTTTTGAATTCGACCCTTTCCTCAACTCTTGACAGCCTTGCCCCTGTTTCTACGCGCGTGTCCTCCTCTTCCTCTATGAATAGGCCTCAGCCCTGGATCACTCCTACTGTAAGATTTCTCCGGTCCTGCTCCCGAGCAGCTGAACGTTTCTGGAGAAGGTCCAGGGAGTGGGCCGACTTTATTCATTATAAATTTATTCTTTTATCCTTTTCACGCGCTTTGTCAATGGCAAAAGAAAACTACTTTAAATCATTGATCTGTGCCAACGAGAGGCGCCCACAGCGCCTGTTTTCTTGTTTCAACACACTATTAAAACCCTCTCTTCCCTCCTTCTCTCCATTATTTTCACCCTCCGACTTTGCCAACTTTTTCATTACAAAAATCACCTCTATTCGTTCTGAGCTAACTCCTCCCGATTTGGCTCCCACCACCAATCTTCTCACTCCTCCTACTAACAAATTCTCTGTCTTCTCTCCAGTTTCCCTGGAAGAACTCTCTTCCCTATTGAACTCATCCAAAGCTACCACCTGTCCTCTTGACCCAATTCCCTCTCGCCTTCTAATATCTATAGCCCCCTCTTTGTTACCCTCCCTTCTTCATATCTTTAATCTCTCTCTCTCTTCGGGCTCTTTCCCTTCGGTCTTCAAACATGCCTTAGTCTCCCCTATTCTGAAAAAACCCTCTCTCGACACCTCTTCCCTGGCCAGCTATCGTCCAATCTCTCTTCTTCCTTTCCTTTCTAAGGTGTTGGAACGAGTTGTCTATTCACGCTGTCTTGAGTTTCTCGAAACCAACTCCATTCTGGATCCTTTCCAGTCTGGTTTTCGCCCGCGGCACTCCACAGAAACAGCCCTCACTAAGATCTCGAATGATCTTTTGCGGGCCAAGGCAAATGGCCTTTATTCTATCCTTGTTCTTCTTGATCTGTCCGCTGCCTTCGACACCGTGGATCATTCTCTCCTGATAGACTTACTCTCTGACATTGGTTTCTCGGGCCTTGTTCTCGACTGGTTTGCATCCTACTTGTCAGATAGATCTTTTTCAGTGGTCTTGGGTGGTCGGACCTCGTCTTCTGTCCCTTTATCCGTTGGAGTTCCTCAGGGCTCTGTTTTGGGTCCCCTATTGTTTTCCCTATACACACTCTCCCTTGGCAAACTAATCAGTTCCTTTGGTTTTTCCTACCATTTGTACGCTGATGACACCCAGCTGTACCTTTCGACTCCTAACCTTTCGCCGGAACTAGAACAGCAAATGTCATCTTGTTTAACAGCTGTCTCCCACTGGATGCATCATCGGCGTCTGAAGCTAAATATGTCTAAGACCGAGCTTCTGGTTTTCCCGCCCAAGCCCACCCTTCACTACTCCTTCTCTATTTCTGTCAATAACATCTCTATTCAGCCAGTCCAGGAAGCCCGCAGCCTTGGTTTCATTTTTGACTCCTCTTTGTCATTTATTCCCCAGATCCAGACCACAGCCAAGGTCTGTAGATTTTTTCTCCATAATATTGCCAAAATCCGTCCATATCTCTCAGAATCTACCGCAAAAACACTGGTCCATGCCCTAGTGGTCTCACGACTAGACTACTGTAATCTCCTCCTCGCTGGGCTTCCTCTCTCTCACCTCCACCCATTAATTTCTGTTCAGCATTCAGCTGCACGCATTATTTCACTTGCTCGCCGCTATGATCATGTCTCCCCTCTCTTGTCCTCCCTTCACTGGCTCCCTCTTCCTCTCCGCATTAGGTACAAACTTTTGCTACTCACCTTCAAAGCCCTGCATGGGCTAGCCCCCCCTTATCTAGCTGATCTTCTCTCCCCCTATGTCCCTACCCGTACCCTCCGCTCTGGTAACCAAGGTCTCCTCTCCCAACCCAGGTTGTCCTCTGCCCCCTCCCGGATCCGTCCCTTTTTTCTTGCTGCCCCTCATTCCTGGAACCTTCTCCCTCTGCATGCTCGGCTCATCACTTCCCTAACCAGCTTTAAGGTGGAGCTGAAAACCTTATTGTTTAGGGAAGCATTCTCAGGGAACTTGTGATTACCATCTGGCTGTTTGATTTCATTTGATGTGATTTGTTTTTACCCTGATGTTTTAACTTGTTTTTCCTCTCTCTCTAATTTTATCTAATTGTTACTATTTTAGACTGTACGCATCCGGCAGGCTTTTATATTTCTTAAAATTTTACCAATTTTGTACAGCGCTGAGTATAATTACAGCGCTCTAGAAATAAAGTTTAATAATAATAATAATAATAATAATAATAATAACTATGGGGAGTTCCACGACACCAAGATCATCATCACCCCGCACAGCATGGAAAACAAGGTCCAGAGTGTGCCCAGCAGCATGAGTAGGACCAGATACTACTTGGACAGACCCATAGTTGTCATGGAGGCCATGAATTCCTGAGCCACTCCTGAAAGGGCAGTCCCAGCATGGATGTTGAAGTCCCCCAGTACTAATAGATGCGAAGACTCCAACACCAACCCCGAGACCATCCCAACTAGCTCAGGCAGGGAGACTGTTGTGCGCGGGGTGGGCGGTACACCAACAGAATCCCTATTCTGTCCTTGCTACCCACTTTTAAATAAATACACTCAAAATCTGTCAACTGTGTGAGGGGGCATCTTGTCAAGGGGATGGAATCACGATAGACCACTGCAACTCCACCTCTTTGCTCCCCAGGTCTCGCCTACTGCTGCACAGAGAAACCTGCTGGGCAAAGCTGAGAGAGATTAACTCCTCCAGCCTCGTCCAGCCAGGTCTCCGTTATACATGCCAGATCAGCTTGTTCTTCCAGGATCAGGTCCTGAATGGCAGCTGTTTTACCATTCACTGACCTGGCATTCAGCACAGCAGCAGCTTCAACCCAGGGGGACTGTCACCAAGGTTATCCACACTATTTGGACTGGGAGACAGCTTCAAGCACCCTCTTGATCTCCCCTCTTCCTTGGTGTTTTGATTGTCCCCTCCCTCCATATCTCCCTCTACCTTGAATGACTCCAGTGGCAGCTCCCTGACTCTATATATCCCCTCCCACCTCAGGAAAACACATCCTTCCTATTTAAATTGACAAGAAAAGAAAAGAAAAACTAAAAAGGACAGGTAGCTAATAAATCTAGATGCTGTCTAGTGAGTCTCTTGTAGAAGTCCTAGGCTTATACCTCAGGCAGGCAAAGCAGCTGTGCTGGATGAAACAGTGCCTGCTCAGTCAAGGCCTCAGTCCTGCAAGAGCTCAGTCCAGAGAGGGAAGTAGAGGTCCAGGCAGCAGGAACAGAATCCTCTTCCTCCCTGCAGCCTCCAGACAGAACCTGTGGGCCTTTGTCTCTTCCCAGATGTTGTCTGGTGAGTCTCCTGCATAAGCCCCAGCCCTATATCTCAGGCAGACAAGGTAGCTGTGCTGGATAAAATAGTGCCTGCTGAGACAAAGCCTGTCTTGCAAGAGCTCAGTTCAGAGAGGGAAGCAGAGGTCAGGCAGTTGATTTTAAAGCCTCTTAGTCCCTTGGGGCTCAGATGTTGGCATGATCTCCCTCTTACTGTAACCTGCTGTACCCCGCCTCGATTGCTTAATTAGGGAGGCGGGTTATAAATAAAATTTTATTATATTATTATTATTGGGCGTCCCTGGAGAGAAGTGGCAGTTGATTTCAAAGTCTCCTAGTCCCTTGGGGCTCAGATGTTGGCATGCTCTCCTTCTTGATGGGCAATTGGTTTTGGGGTATTCCCATTTCTAATGTATGATTCATGTCCTTTATCCTCTGGTGTAGAGATAGTCTTGTTTGTTCAATGTACCTTATTCACCACTCTCCTTAATATTCCCCATCCTCCATGCAGTGACAATTGGCATCATAACATTATTTGTCACTCTTCTAAAATTCCCAGAGTGATACTTACCTCCTCAGTCATGCCACCTATCACCACCCTTTCCCACCTGCTATGACAAGAGCGACCTTGGGGAATTTCCACATTCATGTATGAGGGAACTGGACAGAACTCAAAGGCGGGGGGGGGGCAGTTCTGAATGTTGTGTTCGAGGGAAACATAACTTTGTCATCACATTCCAGTTCCAGTAAAACGTCGTGCAAAAACTTAATGGCGCTATACAAATAACCTTTAATAATAACAATAATTCCCATACACAAAGGCTGATGCTTTCATTCACAAATGACCTTCATTAAAACGGGCCATTTCATTTCCATACACAAAATATTTTTAATTTTCTGACATTGTCACATACCAATGGGATATATATGTCTGTCCCTGGCTTCCACTCCACCAAATGCATCTGAGTAAGTAGACTTAAGCCTACGAAAGGTCATGCTGCCAACTTCTTTCTTTCCATTAGTCTCAAAGATGCTACAAGATCTGTCTGCCAACTGATTCCATAGACTAACATGGCTATATCTTAAATTAAAGAATTTTGTTCATGAAACAAAGTTTGTATACAGTGAACCATCAGAAAGCAAAAGTATCACTATCTCAGACACCCACGGAAACAATTTTGGTTTTTGGAATATTTTGGATTTCAGAATTCTAGATAAGGACAACTCAACCTCTCTTAGGAATTTTATTACATTTTATTTCAAGCAAATTGATGCAGCACATTTATAGGTGGGATAGTACAGGCAAGAGAGGTTTAACACTTGTAAGGGATTAATATGATAGTGACCATTCTCAGAAAAATAATGGAGAGTCTTCCTTGGGAAAATTTTTGCATTATCTCAAAACAGATATAATGCAAAATTAATAATATGGCATTACTATTAACAATTGCAGTATAAAAAAAACAAATCACTAGAGCTTCTTCCCCACCCACATTTAATTTTTCCTCCGCAAAATGTAGGGTGACAGGGACTCAAATATACCCAGCAAGCTTGATCCGGTTATGTTCCTGTGGTGTGATTTTGCCATCAATTTGTCAGAATTCAGCCATCCTAGTTTAGCTCCTTCCAAATCTGTCTTGACAGACCCAAGGATAACCCACAAAGAGAAAGAGAAATCAATGTGACACTCCTCATTGCAGAGAGCCAGCTGCCTGCAGCCTGAACTCATCTTGATTAGCTTCATGGCTTAGGTCCATTGCCACTTAATTGGCTGCCAATAGCTTTCCTAATGAAGGATGATAAATGGAGCACAGTGTTTGCTTGGAAGGTTGAACCAATCAGAGGCTATTTTGCTGGTAGGTAGAAGAGCCTGTAGCAATGGGATTGTCCCCTATTTATTTAACTAGAGCAGCAAGACAATGGTGTCTATCTTAGGGCAACGTAACGTGTTACAAAATTTCCACATGGTAAACATGTATGGAAAATTCCATACAAGTTAGGCATTGTTTCTCATGTGCTGTGGTTGCACACGTATGTGCACTGGAAAGCTCCAGTTGCCCATAGTTTTCCAGCTGATGTAACAAAGCAAAATCTTTGCATGTATAAACGTCTTGTGATTAAAATGTGGGTTGAACATTGCTAATGTAGGGTAAATCCTTGGACTTTCTATCATGTCCTGGAGTTCAGGCAGTAATGAAAAGCAGCCAGTATTGCAGTTGTTGTTTGAAATGCATAACAGTGTATGAATGACATGAGTCCTGAATACAAATGGGATGTGAGTAGAGCAGCCTCTATGTATTCTACTCAGCCCAGATAGAAGAGAGGTGCACAGAGAAAATCTTCAACTTCTTTGGATTACTCTGAGTGGAATACAGTGGACCCTTATTTTACACAGGGGATCTGTTCTGGACCCCCCCCTCCCCCGGCACAAAGTGAATTCCACACATGCTCAAGCCCCATTGAGATGAATGGAGTGTGCTTCTGTGTGTGCGTCGCTGTGCACGCCATTCATCTAAATGAGGCTTCCCATCCACGTGACCCGCCAGTTGGCCTGCCCCATACGTGGGCGAATGGGAAGCCCACGTATGGGGCAGGCCAACTGTACTATTAGTGCAGTTGGCTATCCCTTTATACTAAATACCGGTAATAGAAAATGGGCTTACATTTCCAATTAGAGTAGTGACTTTCAGATTTTGTCCTTCACAGGACCTTTTCCACATGAACCTATATGCAGAGAAAGAGGTATACACTGTAGAGAATTCTAGAAGGCATCCTGGATTGCAACTCAGTCAGGAATGGTGGCCTAGCCATTTTATCCCAGTGTCATCAGTATGCTGATACACAACTCTTTCTCTCCATCCAATTCCAAAGAAGCTATTTCTGTACCAAACCAATTTACCATATATACTCGACTATAAATCGACCTCATGTATAAGTCGAGGGCAAGTTTTGGGGCCAAAATTATGGATTTTGCTATGACCCATAGATAAGTCAATGGTAAAATTTAGAGGCATATAGCAAAGATGAAGCAAAGCAAAACAATGTCAAAGAACTTACAAAATTCCATCAGACATAACTCTTTGTGCTTATTCTTAAGACTGGATGGACGAGAGAGTAGAGGGGGTCAATGCTTTACATATTATATTATACTCTTGCTTTTCACCAGCAGATAGGTCCTTCTTTTAAATAAGAGTTAAGATACTCTAAGTCAACTCAGGTTTTTTGGGTCAATTTTTTGACCTAAATGTCTAGACTTATACATGAGTATATACAGTATGCTGTCAGTAATGGGCTGACCAGTAAAGTCACCAGTAAAGGTGAACAAATTGATATTTAATCCAGATAAGACAGAGCTGCTGGTGGTCAGGAAGACAGACCAGGGAGTAGTAATTCAGGCTGTGCTGGATGAAGTTATACCCCACCCCAGCCCCTGAAATCTCAGGTTTGTCAATTGGTTGTGCTCCTGGACTTGTATCTGAGCCTAGATGCCCAGGTTTCAGCTGTGGCCAGGAGTACATTTGCACAATTAAAACTAGTGCACCATTTCTTACAATGAGGCTCCCAGAACTGAACACAGTACTCTGGATGAGGCCTGACCAGTGCAGAAAATAGTGGGATTATTACTTCCCTTGATGTGGAAACTATGCTTCTATCAATGCAGAGTAAGACAGCATTTGTTGTCTTTGCTGCAGCATCACATTGCTTGCTCATGTTCAGCTAGGATTAACATATGCTACTGCTGAGCCACGTATCCCCCATCCTATATCTGTACATTTGGTTTTTGTGGTCTAAGTGTATGATTTTGCATTTGTCTTTGTTAAACTTCATTTTATTAATTCCAGCCCAGTTTTCTAGTTTATTAGCTACCCCTCCTAGTTTTGTATCATTTGCAAATTTGATAGGGATTCCCTCCACCTCATCATGTAAGTCATTGATAGAAATATTGAGCACACAACCAAAAGCAAACAAAACCCCCCACGCGAACTTTCAAAAAGAGAGTGTGGGGAGGGGACACCCCACAAAAAAGTTCCTCTTTTTCAGAGAATGAGTAGGATAGATGCAAAACAAATTATTTGGTCGACAGATGATTAGCACGAAAGCTAATCTGCAAGCAGACAGTATCTATGTCAGAAATACTGCAAAGCCAGGGAGGCAGTGATTGGGTGGAGAACAGCTGTCAAAGGCTTAAAATGACAGTACTCTCTTGATAGGTGTGTCTGTGCATACCTTCGTATTACATAAACAAAAGGTTCCTAATTATAGGCATGCTGGTGAACTTTGAACATCTGCAGTGTACCTGGTGTGATGCATAGGGAGGAGGAAGGAGCTGGATAAGGATTCTTCAGTTGAAACAAAATCATTGCTTTAGCCCACACCAGGTATTGCAACAGTCTGGCAGATCTGTTCAGTGTAGCAATAAGAAAAGGATTTGGCATTTAACCTCTTGAAATTAAACCAGGTGTTAACATCAATAGCTCAGTCTTATCAGAGCTTTGCTGGAATAACAGATTGTGATAAGATACAGTTGTGTGTCCTGTTTGACCTTGGGAGATGGATGATGGTTGTGAGGGGATTTTCCCCCTCTTCCTACATGCAAGAAAATAGCTCAGCCTTGATTGATGCCTGTTTATTTTGAAGTCTTTATTTCTCTTCCCCTAATACATTTGTCAAAGAATGTTCACACATTTTATCAGACATGAGAGTTGCTTGTAGTTCTCCTTCCATTAGCTAGAATGCTCTTAGACAGAAGGCTCATGGTGCCCATAAATGTTTGCTTTGTAATTGTATGTTGCAATTGACTTTTCTTGTTAGTGAATATGTATTTTCCACTCTGTTCCATCAAATGTATTTTCCATTTGAAGCAGGGTGGTTTTGATAAGGATAGTGACTGTTCAGACCTATGAAGGTCACCAAACATTAAACTTTGCACTGGACACCATTTTTATCACCTGTTTATTTTATAATTATTATTTCAATCCGTGGTAAAACAATGTTTATTTTTAAATCCCCTCCTGTTGAACCTCTTCCCTTTTCAGTGGAATAGAGTGAATCCATTGCTCCAGGACCTATTCTCTGAAGTGTTGGGAAATCACTCAGCTGCAGGCGAAGTTGGAGGTGCCGACGGGCTTCTTTCTTCCCGCCGTGTTTCAAAATGCTCCTTTTATTGTCTTTGGTTACGTCATGAGTTACACGTTACATTATTGGCTACAGGGTATGAGGTTACATGATTGGATACAAAAGTATACTTGGCGGGTTCTGATTGGGCCAAGCAGCATCATCTCAGCGAGCGGGTGTTTCGAATGTGGGTTGCGCGAGCCATGTATCCGGCCCATTATCGGGGCGGGGTGGTGGCCACCTCATGGTTTGCCAGCGAGAGCCCCACACCTCCCTCTTTTTTGTTTTTTATGAGCTGGTATACATAGCTCGCGAACTCCCTCCTCTGCGCACCCGCCGAGGCAGAAGAGGTGACCATCCGGACCAATCCGGAGAGGCACTGGATGAAGCAGCAAAGCCCAGTCAAACACACTACTGCGATCATGAGATACTGCCCCAAGGATCGAGCCCACCCCAGGGGGAGCCAACTTCAGACGCCTCCCCACCAATCTCCCAGCGATGACTCTCTAATCTCTCGGGCGAGCTTCCTCAGTTGTTAAGCGAGAGGGCGAAAGCTTCCCAAATGTTTACAGGCTGGGTGGGTGATTGGGTAGTGCTCCTGCTCACAGTTCCTGGCACAAAGAGAAACAGAAAAATACATATCATGACTACAGAATTATCATTTAGTGCCGCAATTAGTGCGACAGTGAAGTTCTTGTCCGTCTTCTGCAGGCCCCGTTGTTCTAAGAGTTTATTGGCCTGGTTGCTCAAGGCCTTGATCTGTCCCCAGGTCACCGGGTCATTCCGTCTCCCTGATCCCCTCTTCCTGGCCTGGCACTCGGTGTCCTTTATCTGCATGTTGAAGCCTGGGATTGGGTTCTTCAGTCCGTCATGCCACGACATGGGGTCGGATGTATTTTGCGGGAACCCACACTGGGCCTGAAGGTGTTTCTACTGCACCGTAGCCTCGTCCCCACGTTATCAGCGGCACGGGTTGGCTCCACTCCTTTCCGGGTAGCACTCGGTAAGTCACCAGCGGCCTGGGAAGTGGACCTGCAGAACGAAAATGTTTTTCCACTCGAGAGAAAAATTGATTAGTAGAAACATTTAATGACAAATTGAGGTGATTAATTGTATACAGAACAGCTCCCAGGCATTCCTCTGCCATGGGTACCGTTGGGACGGGGCCGAGTCCCTCTTTTTTGTTTTGTTTGGCCAAATTTGCCTTTAGTGTGTGGTTTGCCCTTTCAACAATCGCTTGACCTGTCGAGTTGTAGGGAATCCCGAAGGTGTGCTTAATGGCATATTTTTGCAAGAATTCAGAAAACTGCGTAGAGCAGAAAGCAGGGGCATTGTCAGTTTTGAGACTCCGGGGAAGTCCCATGACTGCTATTGCACGTACCATATGATTTATGGCTTTGGTAGCTGACTCCGAGGTTTGTGGTGTTGCCCAGACAAATCCTGAAAAAGTGTCAACGATGACATGGATCTTTGACCAGCGACCAAAAGGGGGCTAGTGAGTGACATCTAACTGCCACAGGTCATTTGATGCCATGCCTCGGGGATTAACCCCTATGGATGGGTGGTAGAGGCTCTGGGCACACTGAGGGCATTGTTGAACGATGGCCTGCGCCTCTGAAAGGGGAATGGAAAACTGCCGTGCCAAGGCTCGAGCATTCTGATGATGCGTGTCCTGGCTCTGAATGGGGTCTAAAAGTAGATGCAATGAGGGAGTCTTTAGACCTCGGAGGGCAAGATCCGCGGTCTCATTTCCCTCTGAGAGGAAGGCTGGGAAGGGTTGATGGCTACGAATATGGGCTACGAATATTAGGGCTGTTCTTTGTTCCAATTGTTTTTGTAGGGTCAGCAATAGGGCAAAAAGATTGTTATCCATTTTCCAGGACAGATAGCTCTGCGGGAGACGTTGAATTAACCCCGCACAATACTGGCTATCTACAATAAGGTTTATGGGAACCTCGGGAAAGGTCCTTAGAGCTAGTATGACTGCAGCAAGCTCTGCTCTTTGGGCAGAGATCTGAGGGGGGGTAAAAAGAATTTGCCACATGCTGGCGAACCACGTTATTACACCTCTAGTGGGACTGCCGTCGGAAAAGACAGTCTGAGCAGAGGGGATTGGTGTCTGCCTCAGCGGGGTGGTAAGAACATGTGGGAATATGGAGGAGAATTGGAGGCGATGATCTTTTGGATAGTGGCAATCGATCTTACCGACAAAGTCGGCCATGGCTATCTGGAGAGATTCAGAGGTTTGCAAAAGGCTTTCCCATTGATGCAAGGGAACTGGGACAAGTATTAGGGCTGGGTCGAAACCAGCCAACTGGCGGGCCCGCAGTCGCCCCTTGTGGAGCAAGAGGGCAATTTGTTCTGGGAGGTTAGTGACAGTGTTTGGTAAATTGCTTCCCAGATACATCCATTCAAGGATGTACACTCTCCTTTTGTCCTGTTGGAACAGGGCAGCGAGCGGTTGCCTATGGGCTTGGGTCTTTAATATGGCCAGGTTAACATCTAGGCCCTCCTTTGCCCTGTCTGTCCAGGACTGGGCGAGAATCGCCCCTAGTTGTTCGACGACTGCCTGTTGCTGCAGTGACAGCGAGACCGTGTCATCTGGGGCCTTATGTCCTCTTAGGGATTGAAAGAGGGGTTGCAAGAACTCTGTTGGGAGTTTAACATATGGTCAGAGCCAATTGAGGTGTCCCAGTAATTCCTGCAACTTTACATAGGAAATCCTCTCCAGAATTTGTAGTTGAGGGATCACCGGGCTAGCCATGGCATCTGTCATCCTGTGTCCTAAATACTGAAAGAGCGGGGGGGGGGGGTGTCCTTTGAACCTTTCTGGTGCTATTGTGAGGCCACTTCCTGCCAATACCTCCTGAAGCTCAGACAGCCAACCGTGGGGGAGAACTTTCCCATAGATTAGGATATCATCCATATAATGGTAAAGGGTTAGCTGGGGAAACCGTCTCCTATATGGTTCCAGGGCGCTATCTACAAATGTTTGACATATAGTTGGAGAGTTCAACATGCCTTGTGGCAAAACTTTCCAACAGTAACGCTTTGTAGGGAGACTGTTGTTTAGGACAGGTACCGTGAAGGCAAAGTATTTATAGTCCTTTTCCATCAACGGTATGGGAAAAAAGCAATCCTTGAGGTCAATGATGGCTAGGTCATTATCTTGCGGAATCATGTTCGGCGTTGGGAGTCCGCTCTGGAGAGGGCCCATTGGCTCAATGATAACATTAATGGCTCTGAGATCATGTAAAAATCGCCATTTTCTTGATTTTTTCTTAATAACAAAAACTGGTGTATTAGATGGGCTGGTAATTGGGATAATGTGGCCTGCCTGTAAATGTGCCTGCACTAACTCGTGGAGGGCTCTGAGCTTTTCACTTGTCAATGGCCACTGGTCTACCCAGACGGGTTTATCCGTTCTCCAGCGCAGCGGAATTGGGGTGGCTGGCATTTTCAGTCAGAGATTGTTAGAACAGCATGTACCTGTTCCAGCAAGTCCCGACCCCACAAATTGAGTTGTAGTGGCAGGACGTAAGGTTTGATATAGCCCTTCACGTCATGCGGTTTAGCCTCAAGCGCAATGGATAGCCATTCAGCGCTTTGGCAATCCGTTTGTTGCCCCCCAACTCCGGATACGGTGGGGGCAGATTCCAACGGCCACGAGGCTGGCCACAGGGCTTGACTAATTACTGAGACATCTGCCCCTGTGTCCAACAGCCCAGCAAAACGTACGCCTCTCAAAAGTACTTTCTGTGTCGGGCGGGTCTCAGGAGTCAGGCGGATGATGGCATTTAACTGGACTTGTCTAGCAGACCCGAACTGACTCGTGGTCCTCTACTAGCTCCAGGTTTATGCCTGCACTGCCGGAGGTGGCCGGAGCAGCAGTCGCGGAAGGCGCCCCCTTGTGTCCAAGGCTGGGGGCTGGGGGCTTGCCCGCTAATTAGTTTCCCGCTGCCGGGGGGGGGCAAGCGGCACTGGTTGGCCCAATGGTAACCCTTGTTACACCTCAGGCATTTCTTAAATGGCTTCACCCCTCCCCTATCCCTCGAGGCCCCTGCCCCGGGGCCCTGCATTCGGACCGGAAATGTCCTGGCTTCTTGCAGTTAAAGCAATTCCCGGCGGGCCTGTTTCCCTTCCTTAGTGCGCCTGCCAACAACTGCATAGCGTAAGTTTGGCTTCCTATCTCAGCACAAGCCTGAATGTAGTCAGCAAGGGTGACGTTAGGTTTATGAATTATCCCTTGCAACACCTTCTTGCAATCTCTATTTGCATTCTCATAAGCCGGCTTCACCAACAACTCGCTTTGAGCCACCTCATTGTCCAACTGCCTCCCAATGGCCTCCTTAAGCCTATCTATAAACTGAGGGTAGGGCTCCGTTGGGCTCTGTTTAATGCTTATGAATGATTTCAGTGGCTTCCCAGCCTCAGGCACCCTACAGAATGCCCTTTGGATGCATGTGCTGGGAAGGGGACAGGATCATTCGAAACAAGTCTTTCTAGTCCCTAGGAATCCAACGGTAGCCCGTGGAAATCCCTTCTATCATTCCCTGCACGTATGTGGATTTGATGCCCGTCTCCGTGATGGCTTTTCGGAGTTCCCTAATTACTGAAAATGGGAGCGGGTCCCATGCGTAATTGGTGGAGCCATCACCTTGGGGAGTGATGGTTGCAGGGTAGAGTGCTGGGTGGGGCTTTCTAGATTGGCAGGAAAGTGTGACATGAAGTTGCCTTTTCCTTAATGCTTAGCAGCTGCACCACAGCCTTTAGATGGAGCTGCGTTGTTCCGCAGTTTTTAAAAAAGAAGCTGGGAAAACCAGCACCTTTTTAAAGGCGCTTCTTCTCCCCTAAAATGCAAAAACAGTGTTTTCGTGGCACACTTTCCCTTTTTCTCATCTAAAGGCTAGACTTTCATGCAGCCATGAACACACTTCTTTTTGCCAATCTAGATCAGGCCGGTGATTTTCTGGGTCCCATTGTATGTCTCCCTCCCACATGTTGACCCCTTGCCGCCTAGCCTCCTCAATTCCGGCAGCGACGGCGCCCATCCGAGCTGGCCATGCTCGGGCAGGGTCCGTTCCGCCAGAGGTGACGGTGGCAGGGTTTTGCAGCTGGGGCAATGGGAGGGCCATCACCGGAACATTACTTGTGGGTGGTGGCGGTGCCAGCAAAGATGTGTGTGGGGGGGTGGGTCTTGACTCATTAAGCCTAACGACTGCTGTGTTCACCGTTTGCCATGCTACCAAGTGTAGCAACGAGGCACGGGGCTCTGCCTTCAAGTGATCCCCTATCATTCCCCACTCTTCTGTGGAGAGCCTTCCCTTCTCTGGATACCAGGGACATTGGCAGGCTACTTCTAATAGCAGCGCCTCAATTTCCCCCAGAGACAGTTGCCTGTCCCTTATCAGCCGTTTAACCAGCTGATGTAACTCTTTCGCATGAGCCTTTTGCTCAGAAGATAACGATCCACCCATGCTTACTGAGATTAGGATGAGCGCGCAGACTTTTCCAGTCGAGCAAGCAGGGCGTTATCTGATCACGTCGGGGTCACCAGATGTTGGGAAATCACTCAGCCGCAGGCGAAGTTGGAGGTGCCGACGGGCTTCTTTCTTCCTGCCGTGTTTCAAAACGCTCCTTTTATTGTCTTTGGTTACATCATGAGTTACACGTTACATTATTGGCAACAGGGTATGAGGTTACATGATTGGATACAAAAGTATACTTGGCGGGTTCTGATTGGGCCAAGCAGCATCATCTCAGCGAGTGGGTGTTTCGAATGTGGGTTGCGCAAGCCATGTATCCGGCCCATTATCGGGGCTGGGTGGTGGCCACCTCATGGTTTGCCAACGAGAGCCCCACACTGAAGAAGCTTGTTTTCTTCTCCTCTAGATAGTAGGACCCGGAGAAATGGATTCAAACTACAGAAAAAGAGATTCCCACCTAAACATTAGTAGAAACTTCCTGACAGTAAGAAGTGTTGGATAGTGGTAGAGTCTTCTTTTTGCAGGTTTTTAAACAGAGACTGGATGGCCATCTGTTGCAGGTGCTTTGATTCTGTGTTCCTGCATGGCATGGTGTTGGACTGGATGACCCTTGGGGTCTCTTCCAACTCTATGATTCTATTTTCTTTGGTGGACATTATTTTGCTTGCTCTGGCATCATGGGTAAACTCAAATAGGGAGCATTGTGGTTGCCCTCCCACCGCGCTGCTGTTTTGTGCCTTACTGCTGGCTTTTAAAAAAGGAAACAAAAACCTACTTCTCTGCCATGCTTTGCAAGGTACATTTACCAACTGAAAAGGAGACCTACGTGGTGCACTGTTCCATACGCTCCTTCAAAGCTATCCTGTCCACTCCCATACACTGGGGGGCTGTTATTGGTCCTATTTCTGAGATGTTGCCCTCAGGTGTGCACCTCAGTTTAGTTGTAGCTATATTTTTTCCTCCCTGGGTGAGTGAGTAGATGTGTATCTCCATCTGCTTGAGAGAACAGATGGCCCAGTTTGTTTGCTGTGTCTGTAAAAGTGGCTCAAGTTTCAGCTGAAGAATGTCTGCCTTCAGGTTTCCTGAAGAACAGTCTGTTCTATTAGGCTAAGCAGTAATTGGTCTTGGAGGTTGGTGCTATTGATCAATCGGTGTGAGTTCAATTTCAGTGCAAAAGTTGTGTTTGGGATTTAATTGGAGTGATTAATAACTCACAACAGTTGGGTAGGAATCAATAAGGGTTTCAAGGAACAAAAAGTAGCACATTTTCCTCTACAGTGTGGCAGCTGACAGTTTGCTAGTTATACTTCCTTGACAAATTAAAACCACACGATTGCTTCATAAATAGAAGGGTTGTGTTTTTTAAAGGACCACACTTTGACCTAAATACTTGATAAAGTTGGATAGGGAGTGGTATTATTTATTCTTTCAGATGTCTTAAGGGCATCTAGACCTCATAGTCCTGTGAGAAATGTTCTCTCTGTGTGCAGCATGAGGGCCTCCTTGGAAAATATAAAAAGCCTTTGTATCCTTTGGTGTCAGGCCTATAGATTGCCTCTTACGTCATTGGTGGGGGAACCATTTGGCATCTGCTTAAGAGCAGGACTGAAGAGATTTAACCCTGCTGTGTTTGATTCAGCATTAGAGCCCAAGATTAAAAGCCTGCATGAAACTTCCAATCTCATTACAGAACCAGCATCCACAGTAGGTGCCTGGGTTGAAAATCCTGTTCCCGCTCTACCTTGGATTGCTGCCAAGAGCTGCCTTGGTAAGCAAATGTAGCGTGACTTTAACTTTTCTGCAGATGTAAATAGCAGTCCTTGCCCTTTATTCCCTTGAACCCAATCCATCAGTCCAGGGTCCATATCCTTGTGGGGGTTAGTTTTGTTGTGTTGTCATATATGCTTACAGCTAATGGTCTTACATTTAGCATGGCAAGCTGATGAAATCAAACCATCCTATTAGAGAATGACAAAAGCAACAAATCACTATCCATTCAATCCAGTCTTAATGCCAACAGGATCATTTGCATTAAAGAAATTTTGTTCTTCTTTGTGGTCTCTGCGAAGCACACAAATGGGTTATTCTGCACCTGCGCAGCAATTTCGGATACTGCTGGAAGACTTTTTGGCAGTAGCCCCGCCCACTCCCTATATAAGCTCGGTGTCTTCCCGCCCTTTCTCAGTTCTTTTGTCCGCCACGTGAGCAGCACAGGAACCTTGCTAGGAATCTCTTCTTCCTTTTGCTTTTGTTTTTGACCACATTTTCACTCTGACTTCTCTTTTGGACTGTGATTTGGACTTGGCTTGAACTCTGACTTACAGTAAAGACTTGGCTTGTTTGACGACTCTCCTTGTTTTTCCCTCAACATTTCTGCGCAAACCTTTAAGAAATGCTCAGAATGTGGGACTAATATGCCCAGCCAGGACTCACACACATGGTGCCTCTTCTGTCTGGGCAAAGGCCATCCAGCTTCTACCTGCCCTCATTGTTTGGCCTTCACTCCGCAGGCCAGGAAGAACAGAGAACAGCGGCTTCAGGCCTTTTTGTATGCTCAAGTTCTCAACCCTCCTACTTCAACTAGGGTCACTGCCAAAGCGGCTGCTTCTAAGGGCACACCCTCATCATCGGCCTCTGGGGTCACTGCCAAGGCTACTGCTGCCGAGGGCAAACCTGAACATGATGTCCCTGGGTCTTCAACCCCGGAAAAATGGAGGTCTTCACACCAGGATTCAGCTGACCACCCATCCATTCTCGAACCGAACAAACTTGATTTGGTCTTCGACGGAGCCTTGGGCACCTACCTCCTGCCTCTCGACCCCTCTGAGGTCTGTGATGGACGACTCATTCCTTCACTCGTTCAAGCCGTTTTCCTTCGGTACCGGTGTCCACCACATTGACCCTGTCTTGGCCCGCCGCTACACTTTCGGCCTCAACCGCATCCACGACTGGTGTCCATCTCCTCTGAATTGGCAGACTACTCGGATTCCGACATCTCTCAGGCCCATCAATCCCAGTTTGGCTCAGTCTTCGCCCTCTGATGACATCTTTTACTTCTTAGAACAGATCATCCAGATGGGTAGTGCCTTGAAGATCGATGTCCTTCACACCGATTCCGAGGCACTTGATCCAATCAACAAGAGGGTTCGCAACAAGGTCCCAACTGACCTCGATCCCATTCCTCCCATCTATGTCCAAAATTGTCAAGCGCTCCAGGACTTCCTTGTCTTCAGCCCAGCCTTCTACCAAGAGGCTCGACAACTTATACCAAAGCTCGCCCTTGGAAGAGATGTGGTTCTTCGAACACCCTCACCCCAATTCAGTGATTGTGGAAGCCTCTCGCCCTGAAGATGGCAATGACTCCCAATGACATGAGGGTCGTAAGCTGGATTCCATGGCTCGCAATTCCTACGCTTCTGTGGTCTTGGATCTTAAAATCCAGAATTATGTGGCCTGAATGGCCGCCTACTGACAACACCTTTGGGAGAGGGTCCTCCCTTTGTTTGATGACCTTCCTGAGGACAAGAAGCGGACAGCCATTGCCATTTATACCAAGGCCCATGCTTTGGCCTCCCACCAGATCTCCTCTGATTGGCACTCAGCAGATTGTTCAGCGAGGCAACTCTCTGGAGCTCTTGCCCTCCGACGCCATGCCTGGTTGAGGTCGTGTGATCTGACTCTGCAAGCCAAACAGGTCATTGAGGAGCTCCCCTTTGATTCATCGGGCCTCTTTCATAAGGAGACTGATGAAAAACTGGACTTCAAGAACAAGATGAGGAATACAGCCCGTAAATACAGTATGTCAGCCTCTTCGACTTCTAGCTCCCCTTACACCCAGCGCTGGCCAGGATGGCAGCAATCTTCCTACCTCCCGAACCAAGCCAAGCCAAGCCAACCTTGTGATTACCAGCAACAGCGTTTGCATCTCAGCAGTACTCTTCTTCACCAATTCAAACGGAAGTACAAACAGCCCTTCCATAAGAAGGATGCTGATCAAGGCAAGCGCCGCTTCTGAAAATTTCCAGCGCACTTTGCCTCTTTGCCTCCCTTTGGTGACCGTCTGGCCCATTTTTACCATGCTTGAGCCTCCATAACATCAGCCTCCGGTTTCAGCCTCTACCTCTCTGTCCCGACCTCCTCATCCTCCACAACAGACAGGTTTGTCACCCCAGCGTCGACACACTCCATCTAGTGGCATGGAAGATCCTAACTTAAACCACCTCTCGGTACCGGTCCGAGAGATAATCCTAGCTTCTCACAAGCCCTCTACTCAATGCTCCTATGCTCTAAAGCCTCTCGGACCTGTCTCTAAAATGCTACCTCACAGTCATCTGTGCCCACTACCAGTTCTCTGGCTGCCCATCTTTCCTTGTAGACCCACTGGTCAAAAATGTTTTTAAGAGATTTTCAAACTTGAAACCTTCAGCCTTGACTCCAGCCCCGGTGTGGGACCTTGTTCTGGCAGCTCTTTCTACCTCACCTTTCGAGCCAATGGCTTCCTGCGAACTCAGGATTCTCACCTGGAAAACAGCCTTCCTGGTAGCCCTGACCTCAGCATGAAAGGCCAGTGAACTCCGGACATTTCTTTCCTACCAAAGTCCTCGTTTCATCTCAATCAAGACATTGTTCTCCCAACGCTAGCCCCAAACCCAACCACAGTCGCAAAGCGTCAGCTCCACACCCTTTATGTCAGACAGGCCCTGGCTTTCTACCTTGACAGGACTTCATCCTCTAGCCATTCCCCCAGATTGTTTGTCTGCTACTACAATCCTAAACTGGGACTCCCAGTCAGCCCTCAGTATTTCTACTCTACCATTCTCCTTGCTGCCGAGATTTTTGGGAAGACTCCTCTGGCTCAAATCCAAAACATTCCACCAGGGCAGTAGCCTCTTCATCTGCCTTCCTTTATGGAATTCCTTTGGAGGACATCTGCAAGGCTGCAGTTTGGTTACAACCTCTGACCTTCATCAAGCACTACAGGCTTGACATGAGACACCATCAAGAAGTAGCCTTTGGCAGAGCTGTTCTCCTTTCCAGCATCCATTAAGGTTGACACTTGTCAATAAGTGATACACTGTTTTTCCTTGTTTTGTGTCTTTATAGGACACTCTCTTCTCCAGGAGATGATCAGCTTGGCAGTCTAACCCATTTGTGTGCTTCGCAGAGACCACGAAGAAGAAGGACAGGTTGCTTACCTGTAACTGTAGTTCTTCAAATCGTCATCTGCAAATCCACACAAATCCCACCCATCCTCCCCTCTGTCATGTCCTGCCCTCTTTCCTTGTCTGCTTTACGGCGGACATTTTTGGAACTGAGAAAGGGCAGGAAGACACTGAAATTATATAGGGAGTGGGCAGGGCTACTGCCAAAAAGTCTTCCCTAGCCATTCCAGTAGGATATGAAATTGCTGCGCAGGTGCAGAATTACCCATTTGTGTGGATTCGCAGATGACCACTTGAATAACTAGTTCCCCCCCCCCTTCCTTATCTACTAGATCCTTCTTGTTTTGTGGTATTCAGGCAATGTTATCTAGCACTGTTGGATATTATTTTTCTGCTTTTCTCATTGTCACTTTTTCTCCTGTTGTTTATTGGGCACTGCATCCAAACCTTCCCATGGCTCCATGCATCTCTCCCAATTTGATCCCTATCATAGAATCATAGAATCATAGAGTTGGAAGAGACCACAAGGGCCATCCAGTCCAACCCCCTGCCATGCAGGAACTCCCAGACAAAGCATCCCCGACAAATGGCCATCCAGCCTCTGCTTAAAGACCTCCAAGGACGGAGACTCTACTACACTCCGAGGGAGTGTGTTCCACTGTCGAACAGCCCTTACTGTCAGGAAGTCCCTCCTAATGTTGAGGTGGAATCTCTTTTCCTGCAGCTTGCATCCATTGTTCCGCGTTCTAGTCTCTGCAGCAGCAGAAAACAAGCTTGCTCCCTCCTCAATATGACATCCCTTCAAATATTTGAACAGGGCTATCATATCACCTCTTAACCTTCTCTTCTCCAGGCTAAACATCCCCAGCTCTCTAAGTCGTTCCTCATAGGGCGTGCTTTCCAGACCCTTCACCATCTTAGTTGCCCTCCTTTGGACCCGCTCCAGTTTCTCTACATCCTTTTTGAATTGTGGTGCCCAGAACTGGACACAGTATTCCAGGTGGGGCCTGACCAAAGCAGAATAGAACGGCACTATTACTTCCTTTGATCTAGACCCTGTTCAACCTCTCCCTATCTCCCAGCTTCCATTTTTCTGCTTACTCTGGAACTGTCGCTCTGCCGTTCCGAAAGCAACAGCAATTCACGGCCCATGATAGTGCTACCTCCGCTGCCCTCTCTTTAGGTGGTCTTTCTTTCACCCACACAAGCTACCCTGAGGGTCAAG
Source organism: Urosaurus nigricauda (assembly GCA_034509955.1). Taxonomy (NCBI): domain Eukaryota; kingdom Metazoa; phylum Chordata; class Lepidosauria; order Squamata; family Phrynosomatidae; genus Urosaurus; species Urosaurus nigricauda. Next base: position 20,055,899 of record JAOEGL010000014.1, on the reverse strand, counting down.
GAGGTGGGGTTGGTATCTTACTGTCTAACTCGTGCCAGTTTCAACACCTTTCTCTTCCCCCTAGCTGTAGTTTTTCTTCATTTGTGTCTCATTCTATTAGACTTTTTTCTCCTTAGCAGCTTCGGGTTGCTGTCATTTGTCACCCTCCTGGTTCTGCTAACCAATTCCTTTTAGACTTTGAGTCATGACTCACTTTTTTTTTCAGACTCAGTCCCCTCTCTAATTCTAGGTGACTTTAATACCCACCTTGATGATCCTAAGAATCCTTCAACATCTCGCTTTAGCTCTCTCTTAGCTTCTTTTGATCTTCATCCTCATTCCAACTCTTCAATCCATTCTTCTGGTCACTGTCTTGACCTAGTTCTCGCTACTAAGTGTGTCATTTCTGACTACTTGGCATCTGACTATCCATTGTCAGATCATCATCTAATTTCTTTTACTCTTACTTATATCCCACCTCCTCGTCATGTTGTTTAACGCACCTTTCGTAATCTTCAGTCTGTTAATTCTGATCATCTGAGTAAGACCTTGGATTCTTCTCTCTCTTCTTTAAATCTTGGGGACTCTGTCTACGCAGCAATGTCTTCATTCAACTCCACTCTTTCTTCAACCCTTGACAGGTTTGCCCCTGTATCTGTACGCACAACCTCCTCTATGTCTAGGCCTCAGCCCTGGCTCTCTGCCATAGTTAGGTTTCTCCGGTCCTGCTCTCAAGCAGCCAAACACCTTTGGAAAAACTCCAGGGAGTGGGCTGATTTTATTCATTATAAATTTGTTCTTTTATCCTTCTCATGTGCCTTGTCTATGGCAAAACAGAATTACTATAAATCATTGATCTGCGCCAACGAGAGGCGCCCACAGCATTTGTTCTCCTGCTTCAACACAAAACAAAACACACTGCTAAAACCTTCCTCTTCCCCTGTCTTCTCATCATTTCTCCCAACTGACTTCGCCGACTACTTCCTCACAAAAGTCACTATTATTTGATCTGAAATTGTTCCTCCTGATTTGCCCCCTACCACTAATCTCCTGGTACCTTCACTAATAAACTTTGTTTTTCCACCTGTTTCTCTGGATGAACTCTCTACGCTGCTAAATTCTTCCAAACCTACAACTTGTTGTCTTGATCCTATCCCCTCCCATCTTCTAATCTCTATAACCCCTTCTTTTCTGCCCTTGCTCCTCTATATCTTTAATCTCTCTCTCTCTCTCTCTCTCTCTCTCTCTCTCTCTCTTCAGGTTCCTTCCCTTCGGACTTCAAACATGCTCTCGTTTCCCCAATTCTGAAGAAACCCTCTCTCGACCCCTCTTCTTTGTCTAGCTACTGTCCGATCTCTCTTCTTCCTTTGCTCTCTAAGGTTCTGGAACGGGTAGTTTATTCTCGCTGTCTTGAGTTTCTCGAAGCCAACTCCATCCTGGACCCTTGTCTGGCTGCCATCTCTCAGTGGATGCGGCACCGGTGCTTGAAGCTCAACATGTCTAAGACAGAGCTTCTTGTCTTCTCACCTAAGCCCTGTTAGGCTTTGAGGCCTGAGTATGAATGTACAGATGTGAACAAAAGGTAAAGACAGCAATTATGGCTAGAATTGTCTGCAGCTGAAGGCTGGAAGCAGACAGTGCTCAAGGTCAGTTTGTGCTTGCTTGCACGTAGGCCTAATGTAAACATCAAGAGTCTTCCTGACTGAGGGGACAACAATGCAGGCAACACAAGGAAGAAGAATAATCAAAAGAGGCCGGGTTTGTGACCTAATAGCCTGCACACCTCAGTGGGGATTGTTGGGTAATTTTGTTCTGGAGTAGTGGATGGTTGGAGAGTTTTGTTGGACGTGCGTGTGTACATATTTGTAAATACAGCAACTTAAGAATAAAAACCTCTGAGGAGAGAGTTTTGGCTCCAGTCTGTTTTCATCAACAACTGGGAGGAGGATTTCTGATAAAGCCAAAGCTCCAGGGTTGCCGGTAATTTCGAAGGCATCAAAGATTGCTTGAACTGTGCACTTCTGCTTGTTTACATCAACAAGCCCACCCTTCAATACTCCTTTTCTGTTTCTGTTGACGGTACTTCTATTCAACTGGTTCAGCAAGCCCGCAGTCTTGGTTTCATTTTTGATTCCTCTCTGTCATTTATTCCCCTGATTCAGGCCACCACCCAGACCTGTAGATTCTCTCTTTACAACATTGCTAAAATCCGTCCATTCCTTAGTGGTCTCACGACTAGATTATTGTAACCTTCTTCTGACAGGGCTTCCTCTCTCTCACCTCTATCCTTTTATCTCTGTCCAGAACTCAGCTGCACGTATTATCACATCCACTCGCCGCTTTGACCATGTTTCTCCTCTCTTATCCTCCCTTCACTGGCTCCCCTTCCACATCCAGTACAAGCTTTTGTTGTTGACTTTCAAAGCCCTCCACAGACTGACCCCTCCTTACTTGTCTGAACTTATTTCTCCTCACACTCTTTCTCGTACCCTCCGCTCTTGGTAGTCAAGGTCTCCTGTCCCAGCCGAGGATTACCACTGCCCTGTCCCGGATTCGTCCCTTCTCACTTGCTGTCCCTCACTCCTGGATCCTTCTTCCCCCAAATGTGTGCCTCATCACTTCTCTAACCAGTTTCAAAATTAAGTTAAAGACTATATTGTTTAGGGAAGCGTTTCCAGGATTGTGCTTTCTGGATTCTGTGACATTCCACAACTGTATAAATGTGCTTTATGCCTAAGGCCTTAATACCACTCGGTACTGCATCTGAAGAAGTATGTTATATCCACAAAAGCTCGTGCAAAAATAAAAATCAGTCTCAAAGGTGCTGCCACCTTTCTTTCTTACTTTTTCAACTTCCCTTGTGCCTTTTTGTAATCCATTAACAATTTAGTCAGTTGATGGTTGCACTCTAATATAAAAGCTGGTGTGTTTCTCCACTGCTCTGGAAGGCAAATGCTCCTGCACAGTTGCATTTAAGTGAGCAGGGAAGTTGTCAACCACAGCATTTTGAAGAATGCATGGTCAGGATCCTTAAGTTATTTTGTATCTTGGGTTATTTTAAGAATTGCTTTGCAAATCAGCACAATGTTAGTACCTAAAGTATTGAGAAACTGAAGTTTAAATGTACTGTGCTCAGCAGAGCTGCTTGGGTGGCCTTGGACAAAAACAGAGCTCATCTTGGAGGATGTCTTTTAGGCGAAAATGATGTTCGGTTCCTTAAGAGGAAGGGTAGAATGTAAATGTAGTAGAGATAAACGTAGCTGCTTTTGTAGCATAAAATGCCGTGCAAACAACTTGGAAATACATTGCTTCAAAACTCAGGTCCTGTCAAAGAGGAAGACATAGGTGTACCAAAGCAGATACCAAAGATCAAGCCTCCAGCTCTTTGCCACAGTTTCTTTCTTCAAGCCGTTTGAAGGCTTGTTACAGCCCCAGTGTACAGCAATCTAGCAGGTTAAATGACTTGGGCAACACAGTTTATTAAAACTGGCAAGTGCTCGCTCCAGTTCTTTCCCTGATAGTCAAGGCTGTCAGAGAGAATAATTGACAGTGGCAGCTGTTCTGAGGGTGTTTTAGATTGTTGCAAGAAGATTTGACTTGACAGACAGCTCTGTACAAATGAACTGAAGTGACAGAGGCTGGATCTAAGTCAAGTTGCAGAAGCAGCTTCCTGTTGAAAGAGAGCAAGGAAATAAATCCTCTAAGGGCAGCCAAAGTTTGGATTTTCTGATGCTGGGAACTGAAGATCCTCCCTTTGCCCCAGAATTGTTTTCAGCTATTCCTTTTTCAAAGTATAGGATGCAGAACTGTGCTTGATACTCAGTTTATTGTCCCAGCCTACATAATTTTGTAGTTTACGTACACATACGCTCAAAATTATGCTAAATACAGACAGACCCTATACTCTGTTACCTGTTTCTAGTGAATCTCTGCCCCATGTTTGTTTTTTGGCTGTAGCTTGTTAAAATGTTTAATGTGCGCTCTTAATGTCATTCTTTGAGGTCCAGTTCACTTTCCAGGCTCTCTGGAAGTCAAATCTGAGCAGAGAATGAATGCCTCATGCTTCTGCTGCACATGCATGCTTATGAATAACAATAGGGTACACTAAGCATATTACACACTGCAGCTTCAAAGGTGTTCTGAGTAGTTCATCTTTATTACGGTCACAGTAAAAAGGGGATACAGAATAAAAGAAGGTAAAAGCACAGGTTAAAAACAGTATTTAAAATACCCTTTTAAAATCCAGTGTGGCAGGACAAGATTGTTACTAGCCTACTGCGGAGGTCATTGCCTGTCGGATTTTAACCAGAAGTGCACAGAATCTGGCAACATTATATGTTATATATCAGGGTTGGTGTCCAAAAGCAATAAAGAAGTTTAAAATTGACTAGTGTGTCCTTGATGCTTCTATATCGTATATACTCGACTATAAGTCGACCTCATGTATAAGTCGAGGGCAGATTTTAGGGCCAAAATGATGGATTTTGATATGACCCATGGATAAGTTGAGGGTAAAACTTAGGGGCATGTAATAAAGGATCTAAAGGATGAAGGAAAGGAAGACTATGCCAAAGAACTTGCAGAATTCCAGCAGGCTTAACTATTTGTGCTCATGCTAAAGGCTGGATGGATGAGAGAGCTGGGGGCAGGGTTAGTGCTTTCAAGGCAGATTAAACTCTTGCCTTTCACCATACATACACACATATATATAATATGAGTTAAAATACAGCACGTACATTGACCCGTAGATAAGTCAACTCTGTGTTTTGGGGTCAGTTTTTTAACCTAAATTTCTAGACTTATACATGAGTATATACAGTAATAAAGGTGAAATAAGGCTGAGGCGGATGTCCCTATAGTATGAGCACTGGAGTAATACATGCTCTGTTGTCTCTATTTGGACAGAGTCACAGGGGCATAATGTGTCTGAGAAGGGGATCTTCTTGTATCAGCCTTCAAGGACAGCTGAGGGAAGGGCATGGCATTGTGCCAAAATAAAGGCTCTCCAGTGTTTCAGTACTTCAAATTTTGTTAGATATGCCATAGTTGATGCTAAGCATCTGTTGGAGTCATTAAGAATAAAAGTTGGGGCGCTAACTAGGTCTAGCTGTTGCTCTATATCTATTGTTTGATGGCTGCTTTAGCCTTTCCATATCCCATACTGAACAAAAGATCTGGGGAGAAGCCCAGTGAAGAAATTTTAGTCATGACCTTCTGTTTCCACTTAGACTGGAATTCATCAGTCCGGGTAAGTGGAGCAAGGCCAGTGGGAAAAAAAGGATAGTCTGAGCCAGTAGCAGAGTATGGTCACCCACACTCTGGCCTCCATTTTCATAAAGCCTGACCAGTCTCAGTGTTGCATTAGAGACACATTTTGAAGCTTGGAATGCTGATCTTAGAAAATTGGATTGCACAAGTTCTAATGGTGCAGAGGTAGAGAGGGGTCCCAGTTGGGATCCATAAAGCGGTTGGGCAACCAATTTGGCTTCTAAAAGTTTGAGTGCAACCAGTATATAGTGGCCTCCTCTTGTCATAAGAAATTTGAGCGTGACTGTTGAGCTCCTCTGCGTGTTACCAGCAGCATAGTCTCCATGTGCTTTCCTACTACCAGTAGCGTGAAAGATTACCTCCAGATATGAAACAGGTGACTTGTTCAATCTTGTAGCCATCTATATTCCAGTTATGGTTCTTGGATCTTTTAGCAAATACCATGATATTAGTTTTTGGATAGTTGAGTTCTAGCTGATCATCTCCACAGTATTGTGTTAGTGTTGTTACTGCTCTTTTTAGGTCAATGGGTGTCCTTGAAAGTACCAATGCATCATCTGCATAAACAGAGCTGAGTTTTGAAGGATGGAAATTTGTGTCGTCAAGATGACCCACCATGTCATTGATGTAAAAGTTGAACAAGAGTAAAGCTAGAATGCAGCCTTGCTTGAAGCCCTTCTCAGTGGCAATGGTGTTAGTGAGATGACCCTGTGGGTTGTATCTTACTTTGAGTGAGGTCCCTTCATGCAGCATAAGAATTAGGTATAATAGACGCTGGTCAGTTGAGGAAGCCTCTAGTTTTTCCCATAGTTTGGTTCGCGATACAGAGTCAAAAGTCAATAAAGACAACATAGAGAGAGACTGTGTTGCAGGTGGCATACTTTTCAATGAGGTGTTGGGGTACAAGACATTGGTCTAAGGTGGGTCGGCCTTCCCTAAAGCCAGCTTGTTCCTCTTTAAGTATGTTTTCTTGTTCCAAACAGTCCTTGAGTTTCCACTGTAAGTGTCCTGCGTATAGCTTACTACTTGTATTGAGGAGGCTAATTGGTCTGTAGTTGCCAGGATTATTGTTCTTTCCTTTTCTAAATATGGTGACGATGATAGCAAGCCCCCAGTCCTTAGGTGTTCAACTATACTTGTCAATGCAGGTGAAAAGATGGACCAGCATAGGGGCTTAGAAGGTGTATTTACAGTTGTTAATAACATATTGTATAAACAATTAACGCATTCCTCCTGTTTAGCCAATAAACCATCCTGATCCTTTTCTGAGCAGTGTTAGAGGATGTGACATGCAGCATATAATGGCAAAGAAGTGATGTGTTTTATTTGAACTTCCTCCTGAGAAAGAAGCAGATGCATACTCTTTCAAATTTCTTTTTCAGGCCTAAAGTGTGTACTGTATCTGTGGCATATGAAGGACTGCAGTTGTGTCTTCTGCATGCAGCAGAATGTACCATTGCATAGGCAAAATGGCCAAGAATAGAACTGCCAAGTATGAGCTTCTTTGTGAGAGTCTGATTCATAATATTTGTTTGTTTGATCTGCATCCCTTGGACTTGAGGATGTAATGCAAGTAGGCTTCCAACATAATTAAAAAGGTTCCAGTACACAATAAATTATGCATGTTAAAATAAAAATTAAATTAATTGTACTATTTAAATACCAATGAAAACCATTTAACACCACCAATCATAAAAAGCAGTAAAACATGAAAAAGTCCAGGGGATCAATTTTAAAACATCATTGCATTAAGCAGTCAGTTGCTGAAGGCCTGTCTGAAAAGAGAGAACTCTGCCTGCCAGCAAAATGATCGCAAACAGGAGGGAAGGGGGTTCAATACACTGGGAGCCACCAAAGAAGGCCCTCTCCCATGACTGCATTAGATGTACCTTTGAAACAGGTGGGAGCAAGAGAAGGGCCCTTCCTGCAGATCTCAAAGCCTGAGCAGGCACATCCAGAATAGCCTGGATCTACATTGTACAGGACTTGCTTTATAGGTGATAGCTAGCCCTTTGAATGCTGCTGGAAACAAATCAGTAGCCAGTGGAGCTGATGTAAGAGGAGAGGCATATGTTCTCTCTGCATCCAGTCCTAGTCAGCAGTCTGGCCACAGCATTTTGGACTAGCAGCAACTTTCAAATGCCCTTCAAGGGCAGCCCTATACAAATATAAAGGTTTTCTTTTGACAAGATTGTCTAGTCATGACTCATGATTGACTGTAGCAGGCGGTCCTAATCTCCGTTCCTAAGCCAAAGACGCAGCCTTGTCAGAGATGACTCTGTGATCATATGGCCAGCATGACTGCACAGAATGCTGTTACCTTTCCACCAAGGTAGTGCCTATTTATCTACTTGCACTTTTATGTGCTTTTGAAATGCTAGGTTGGATGAAGCTGGGACTAGTGACAGGAGCTCACTCCGTGACATGGTGCTTGGGTCTCAAATTGCCGACCTGTCGACCTTGCAGTCAGAGTCAGTATCTTAACCACTGAGCCATCACTTCCCTTACAGAATATGTTATGGTAATTATATGTACAGTACAGGATACATTGGCTGAATTCAAGAGTATACCCAAACTGTGACCCTGTGGCTTCAGGAGGTGTTTAGCTCCAGCCAGCATAGGTTGAATACCTATTCACTGATCTGCCTTTCAGATGACCAAGAGCACCTCTGTCTTGTCTGGATTAAACTTCAGTTTCTTCAGCTTCATCCAGGATATTGACAAGGCTGCCTCTTTGGCTTAGGAACCATACGGTGGTTTAGAAGTAAAAGAAATTTTCTTTACATTTGGATGGAAATGAGGAATAAAGTTGTGTGGCACCTGAATATTGGTATAATATCCAAGGTTGCAAGGTGTACTTGAGCCACTAGCTGTAATATCTGCTGTTAATGAGACTCACATTAAAGGTGATCTTTTTCAATCATGATTTGGAAAATTCACATGGAACTGAGCCATCTGGATGGTCCTCATATTTGCCTGGCTGACTCGTTGACTAGCTGGTTTAACTTGGATGACTTACTTGCTTCTTTGATTAAAGAGTTCCCAAATCCTTGGTCTACAACTGGAAGATTGGGACCCACAAGTGGAACTTCACACAATGATCAGAAGTGAGTTTTGCCAGTTGCACCACCACTATTTTAGGAGATTGGGGGTTTTGTTTTGTTTTTTTAAAGAGAGAATCAGAAAGAAAGGGTGAGACCAGAGTTCATTTACTTTTGTAAGTTTAAAAATGCCTCCTTTCAATCTTGTCTCCCTAGAACAGAGTGGCAAAAATGTGGTCCTTTAGATGTTGGTGAATTTCATCCCTAGCCAGCAGTAAGGAATGCTGGGAATTACTGCCCAAAAGCTGCTAGAGGACCACACTTTCCCCACTCTTGGCCTACAGAAGGAAGAAATGTGGACCATATGTGGTGGTGGCATATGTAAATCAGCAAGGAGGGTATTGAGTGGGATGGGTAGTGGTTTGATAATAGGTTTGATAAGAGCATAGAAGTTTCCAACCTAGGGTAAAAAGTCAGATTTAGATGTGTTTGAAAAACATCTATACCATAGGAAAAAAATAAATGATACCAGGAGACACAGCAAGGCAAATGGCTTAATTTTGCATATTGATTGAAGAGAACTGGGAAGAACAGTAAGTCTCTGTCTAATGTGGCTGGAACAGACTTAAAACAGACATTATTATTTGCTCTGCTTGCAAATTTGGTCTGTCTGGAGTGGGTGATACGCTTCTGTGGTGGCTATTTGCCCCATTGCAGGGGCCAAGGCAAGTAACAGCCAAGTAAGAACCAGCTCTAACATTGGAAGTGGAAGGGCTCCTCCATCCAGCCCAGCCCTTGTCAATATTCATTTGTTGGTTGGAAAAACTATATGGAGGCTTGATGGCCATCTGTCAGGGATGCTTTGATTGAGAGTTCCTGCATGTCAGGAGGTTGGACTGGATGGCCCTTGTGGTCTCTTCCAATTCTATGATTCTATGGCAGGAATAGCGCTGTCATCTTGATTTGAACCTAGTTATCTGCTCTGCTCTACTGCCATATTTATGGAGTAGAGTTGCTTCCATGCTCATCCCCTCTCCTACTTGGTAAGCTTTGGGTGGCCCACCAGCATTATTCCATTGCTGTGGTTCCATTGCTGAACTACTTTTACTGTCAGGAAGTTCCTTCTAACGTTCAATTGAAATCTACCAACTTGTAACTTAAAACCATTAGAGCTAGATCTACCCTCAGAGACAGCAGAGAACAAGCTTGCACCTTTTCCCTTGTGACAGCCCCTGAGGTTTTAAAAAAGTATGATAATGTCAGTCTTCTCTTCACCAGACTGAAGATGCCCAGCTCATTCAACCTCTTTTCACATGTTTGTTTCTCTAAGCCTCTTGTCATTCTTTTTGCCCTTCTCTGAACCCACACCAACTTGTCTAAATCCTTCTTAAAATGAGGCATCCAGAACTGAATGCAGTACTCCAGATAAGCACTGAAGAGCAGAATATAGTGTAACTGTTACTTCCCTCAACTTAGAAACTATGCTTTTATTTGCTGCAGCATCACACTGCTGGCTCATGTTCAATTTATAATCAACAATAATCCCAAAATTCTTTTCTCCTGGAGTCCTGCTGAGCCAAGTATCCCTCATCCTATAAGTGTGCATTTTGTTTTTGTGGCCCAAACATTAATTTCAGCCCAGTTTTCAGGTTTATCAAGATCCTTTTGAATTCTGTTCCTATCTTCCAATGTGTTAGCTAACTCTCCCAGTTTTGTGTTATCTGCAAACTTCATAAGGATTCCTTCCACCCGGTCTTTTAAGGCATTGATAAAAATATGGAAGACTAGGACGCGGAACAATGGATGCAAATTGCAGGAAAAGAGATTCCACCTCAACATTAGGAGGAACTTCCTGACAGTAAGGGCTGTTCAGTAAGGGCTGTTATTATTATTATTATTAGCTTTATTTATAAAGCGCCGTAAGTGTACACAGCGCTGTGCAAAAACCAAGTAAAATCAATAATATGTAAAAAGCCTGCCTATGGCGTACAATCTAGAGATTAAAACAAATTAAAAACATCATAAGAAACAAGTTAAAACAGCAGATATCAAATATTAATCAGGTATCAAAACAACCAGGTCACAGTCACAAACTTCCTGGAAATGTAGTGGAGTCTCCTTCCTTAGAGGTTTTAAGCAGAGGCTGGATGGCCATCTGTTGGGTGTGCTTTGACTGGGAGTTCCTGCATGGCAGGGGGTTGGACTGGATGGCTTTTGTGATCTCTTCCAACTCTATGATTCTATGTCAGCCCCAGGGCAGAACACTTCAGCACTCTCCTTAAAGACCTCCTTCCAGTTTGAAAGTGCAGCCATTGATGAGGCCTTTCTGAGCACAGTTTTTCAACCAACTATGGATCCACCTGACAGTGTCCCCATCTAGTTCACATTTAATCAGTTTGCTAATCAAAATATTATGGGGGACTTTATCCAGTGCTTTACTGAAATCCAGATAAATGACATCCACAGCATTCCCGCCATGTACTGAATTAGTGACTTAGAATTTCTGTACTGACTGAAACCACAGTTCCAGAAAGGAGTCTTTCCTAGCACTAATTGGAGATAACAAACATTGAACATGAGATCTCTTGCGTGCAAAGCTTTGGCTTCTACCACGGAGCTATACCCATTTGCTAGCATATCTCAGTGAAAAACGGTGAATGTGCCAAGCTCTCACTGTTTGGCCTCTCTGTGCACATGTTATTTGTGTGAATATATTCATTAACCTGTACTAACAAGAGAAAAACAGTACAGGAACATGCAAGGATGTCACAGCTTTACTTTTTCTCAAGAAATAAGAGGAAAAAGACAGACTAGGTTTGATTCTTTCCAGGCATGTCTTTACCTGCAGGAGTTGCGAACAATAACTTCTCCAAGAAAGCTAGCGAGACAAAGCAGGAGGCCTGGAATTGATTTTGCCCTGAATGCTGTTTGTATAACCCAGGAACTGCTTACAGTGGAGTCTTCAAGGAGCAGGTCTTTGAAGATTTTAATCTCTTGCACTTTAGCAACAGTTAATGAGCTGTGAGACTCACTGCCCAGCTGCTTTGTGGTTTGGGAAGGGAACGCAGCATCAGCGACCTCTTGGCATGGCCACTTGCTGGTTTCTGCTTCACATGGGGCCATGGGCTGCATTGGCTGGGAAGCAGGCTGGAAAATATCAGCCAGTGGGTTCAGATGGCTGTTTGGACCTATTGACTGGTAGAAGTGACCAAAGTCAGTTGGTCGATCCCCAGTCCAATCCCAGCGTTTGCCAACGCATCTCCAGCTGTAATCAACAAGGCTATTCTCTTTCAAATTTTGGTGTGGAGATGTTATTTTCTTACTGTAGTGGGACCCTCCCCTGGACATGCAAATAAGCTCAGAAGCAAATTGTTCTAGCAGAAAAGTTTCAGTTCTTAGCTATACTCATCAGCTGTGCTCACCGGTTTTTGTTCAGATTCAACTAAGCCCCTGGAGAATTTGCTTTCTGCTGAGAAGTCAACATAACAGTCTAGCCACCATCTATCTCTCCTGAATGTGGGGAATCTTAAATCGGTTACTGAAACCTAAATCGGTTACCTTGAAAGTAATAGTATAATCTACTTGGTGCACCTTTACATTAGGTGAATGGTTTTTGTTCATTTTGAAAATGTGCACTTTCTGTTTGGACAGTCCAAGACACTAATCTTACCTGAAGAGCGCTTTGAAAAGGAGAAGTCTTCCTTATACTGAGTTAGGCTTCATCTGCACTGCAGAATTAATGCAGTTTGATACAGATGTTTAGCCTTTTCTGTCAGAGAGGTCTGGTGCCAGAAGAAACTACAAATCCCAAGATTCCATATGATGGACTCATGACAGTAAAAGGAGTATCTAACAGCATTAATACTGCAGTATGGCAGAAGCCTTAGATGTCTGACTCAGGGGAAGGCAGCTTCCTTTGTTGCAATGTGTACAGGCAGTTGCAAGAGCATGCACTTTTATATTCATTTCAACTCAGATCTTACTAAGTCAAACAATGGATTTACAGCAGCAGGCCCTTCCCTATCTGTTGCATGCTGAGAGCCTGCTTTGTCAGAGCTCCATCGTCATAGTTATATCTGATTATGCTACCCCCCCCCCCAAAACCTACTTTTTTGGCCTGGCAATGCCTCAGTGAAGGCATTTCCAAGCAAAGTGGAATGCTGGGAAATTACATCTACAGTCCTGACCTGGTCGTGAGAGGGCATGCGTGCCTTACTCCGTGATTTTGGGGGTGGGAAAATAACTTTGTCTCTCATTTGGAAAATGTTCCACTGGATCCCTTGCTAGGACCTGGTTCTCATTTCGCATGTGCTTTCACATTCTAAGCACCTTCTTTTACCAGTGCTGTAGGCTGATGTTTCAGCTTTGTCCATGAAAATATTTCCTAAGGAAAAAACATTTCCCATAAATTAGGATAACTGGGGACAACAACAACAACATTTCATTACAGCACAGAGCCAGTATAATAACTGGGGACCCTTTCAAGGACAAACATTCTATTCATCCAATGGATGAAATGGCTTTAGATGCCCTTCCCCCATTTGTAAAATGAGAACTATAACCCTTCTTTGCTGAGCAGGAATGTCGTAAGGACAAATGCACTAACAGTTTTGAGGTGGTCAGGTGTTGCAATAAAGGGAAACAAGATCAGGTAAAGATCTGAAAGAGCCCTGATGGTGCAGTGGTTAAATGCCTGTAATGCAGCCACTCACTCACAAACTACAAGATTGTGAGTTCAATACCAGCCAGGAGCTCAGCGTCAACTCAGTCTTGCATCCTTCCGAGGATGAGTACCCAGCTTGTTGGGGGCAATTGGTTTACCCATTGTAAACCGCTTAGGGAGTGCTTCAGTGCACTGATAAGCGGTATAGAAATGTACTTGCTATTGCTATTGCTATGTGATGGTTGCCTTGTGGCTGAGGTATACAACTGCTTCTGTACTGAGATAGCACTGTACCATTTGTTAAAGAACTGTCCTTCCCTTACATACTTGCTATATCTCTATTCACCTTAGCAAAACAAAGCAAAGCAAAACTTGGCATGTTTGATCCAAAGTATTCTGGGAAGGTTGGTTAGAAAACAAACAAAGTTGGTGTGCTGAATGGGTGTAAAGTTGTTTCTGGTGAGCGGAAGGGGGAAAATAGCCTTCAGTGTAGCTCATCTGAGATGCAAATCATTGTAAATGTCAGATGCCTTGTGAAGGGAAGAGCTGAGCTGACGTGAGTTCAGCTTTAATTAAGGTTGAAATATTGGAGCTGACTGTTGAGTCTTAGGCAAATTGGCTCAGCCTGTTATCAGGAGGCAGGAAAATTAACTACTCTAGAATTTGGTAAAAACAAATACATTTCTGTCATTGGAAGGTTCCAGCATAAGGCAGTGAATCTCATGCTTGTTTAGCTCGGGAGCAAAGGTCAGTGATGTGGAGTTTTTGTAATCATATGCAGAGGTGAGCCTACAACTTCCATTTCTGAAAGTCCAGAAGAGACTTGACACAGGCGGTCATTGCTTCTGCAGTTCTGAAAACATAAGAGATGAAATAGCATCGGAAAATGGGATTTTATTTTTTTTAACAAAATTTGAGAAAAAGTATTTACAAAAGTGATTGTCATGTTGGCTCCAAAGAAATCACAGTAGCATATCCTGCCTTCTGAAATGAGAAATTGATTGGGGCTTTCTAGATTGGCAGGAAAGTGTGACATGAAGTTGCCTTTTCCTTAATGCTTAGCAGCTGCACCACAGCCTGTAGATGGAGCTGCGCTGTTCCTCAGTTTTTAAAAAAGAAGCTGGGAAAACCAGCACCTTTTTAAAGGCGCTTCTTCTCCCCTAAAATGCAAAAAAAGCATTTTCATGGCACACTTTCCCTTTTTCTCATCTAAAGGCTAGAGTTTCATGCAGCCATGAACACTTCTTTTTGCCAATCTAGAAAGCCCCATTGTTTCCCAGTTAAAGACATACATTACAAATGGTGAGACCCAAAGGCTTTTGGATTATATGGGTGAGGAAGGACTTGCTAACACAGAGCCTCCTAAACAAGGCAATAAAACCAGCTATAATCTCTTGTGGAAACTGAGCATGTTTCCCTCATAAGACTAGCCTAACACTTGGAGATCCATGCCCTGTAGCTGTAAAAACACCACAGTGGTAGCTATAGGAGTTACTCTTATTAGGAGTTCTGGTCATGATGTGCCCAGATTTTAGTTTTTGATCTCAGAGAAACCAAACCTTCATTTGAAAGGTCTGGAAGCCATGCCCTACAAGGAGTGGCTTAGGAAGCTGCGTATGTTTAGCCTGGAGAAGAAACGGTTAAGAGGAGACATGATAGCCATATTTAAATATTTGAAGGGTCATCATATTGAGGATGTTTTCTGCTGCTCCAGAGAAAAGTACACGGAACAGTGGATGCAAACTACAGCAAAAGAGATTTCACCTCAACACTAGGAAGAACTTCCTGACAGTAAGAGCTGTCTGACAGTGGAAGATGTTTTCCTCGGAAAATGATGGAGTCTCCTTCTTTGTAAGCCTTCACGCAGAGGTTGGATAGCCATCTATCGGGGGTGCTTTGATTGTGTATTCCTGCATGGTAGAAGAGGGTTGGAATAGATTGTCCTTGGGGGCTCTTCCAACTTTATAGTGCAATGATTCTGTGAATATGTCTTATTGCAGATTCGAGGAAAATAGTTTAAGGGTCAATATAAACTTAATTTTATTGTATATACTTCCATGATATTCATAATGAGTAAGAGATGCCTTACACATTCAGAGGCACATCTAAGGTTGCCTTTTCTGGTATATCAATAGTATGGTGAAAAGCAGCCTTGCAGCTGCTTTTTGAAGTCCTCTTATCCATAAGCCTAAAAGAGCTGCAGCACGTGTGCCCCTGCAGACAAAACTGAACCAGATGGACCAATGGACTGATTCAGTATAAGGCTGCTTCCTTTGCATTAGGGACAGTTGACTCTGCATATCAAATCATGACAGGGAGCTCTTTGTATGTCCAGAGGTCTTCTGTTTAGTGTAGCTTTATTTGTTACAAGACTACTTCACATATTTGGAAATGGCAAAACTGTGTCCATATATATCGTGTTTTGCATGTACAGTGGGCCCTCAGTATCTGCTGGAGTTTGGTTCCAGGACTCCCTGTGGATAGTAAAATCTGTGGATGTTCACGTCCCATTAAACACAATGGATAGTAAAATGGTGTCCCTTATATAAAATGGCCAAATCCAGGCCTGCTTTTTGGAATTTATTTAGATATAAATATAGATACAGATTTTATTTATTTATACCCTGCTCTTCAGGCCTAAAGGCTATCAGAGCAGCTTACAATTATTATTTTTAATTAGACAGTTCCCTGCCCTCAGGCTTACAATCTAAAAAGACACGACACAAAAGGAGAAGGGAATGGTGGTGGGGAAGGGGATATAATACTTCTAATCTTATAAGATTTATAACATTATAAGATATAATGTAATATTATATAAGATATAATATTTTCAAGCCATGGATACTTGAATCTGTGGATAGAAAATCCATGGATATGGAGGGCTGACTGTACCAGGTCTTTTTTGTTTGTCTTCATAATGTCTTCATTTAGAATTGCAGTTCTTGCTGTTAAACTGCCCTGAACATGGTAATATGGATTATTAATTGAATGAATGGAGCAAAATGCATCCTGATTGTTCAAGAGGCTAGGTATCATCTTCAGGTAATAAAATTTATGTGTTAGGGAAAAGCACGTGCACGCACCCCAAAATGAAGCCTGCCATAACTCTTGAAAACATGGTAGCTGATGCTTCAACATTTAACAGAGTGTTTTTGTTGATCCCAGGAACAGTGGCTAGTTTCAAGTCAAAATTCCAGAGTGCTTCCTAGAAGAAAAATAAAGAGGGAAAGGTGCTGTTAAAACCCATCAGAAAATTGTTTTTAAGAGAGTTAGAAAACAGGAGGGGACTATCTGATACACTACTGCAAAGACTTCTGGCATTTCAGAAAAGGGTTGGGAAATGGGAGAAGGCTATCTGAGGCACAACTTGTAATATTCTGGAGGGAAAAGCCAGGGGAATGATGAAAACAGGAGAACTCGTGGATTTCTTCTGTAGTATCAGGTACAGACCCAGGAAGCAACAGGTTCATTTCAGCTAGTTCAAAATAATCAGAAATATGAATTTAGTGCTTCCCAACAAACTATGTTAATTGTAGTTCCAAGGGGCCCAGTTGTAGTAGCTGTTAGCATTCTTCTGCAGTCCCAACAGCAATAAAAATTATTATGGTTATCAAATCATTGCTGCATATTGATGCTCCTTGTACAGCATCACACAATCCTGTATAGCACCATCATCAAACTGTCCAGATAACTGTATGAGTTTTAGTTTCCAAGCACTTTGGTCTAGCAGTTGTTCCTGACATTGGAAAACTGCACCCGGGCTATGCCTTTTCAGAAAGTTGGTGCTAGAATCATAGAATCATAGATTTGGAAGAGACCACAGGGTCCATCCAGTCCCCAACCCCCTGCCATGCAGGAACTCTCAGTCAAAGAATACCCAACAGATGGCCATCCAGCCCCTGTTTAAAGACTTCCAAGGAAGGAGACCCCACCACATGCAAAGGAAGTGTATTCCACTGTCGAACATCCCTTACTGTCAGGAAGTTCCTCCTAATCTTGAGGTGGAATCTCTTTTCCTGTAGCTTGCATCCATTGCTCTGGGTCCTGTTCTCTAGAGCAGCAGAAAACAAGCTTGCTCCCTCCTCAATATGACATCCCGTCAAATATTTAAACAGGGATACCATATCACCTCTTAACCTTCTCTTCTCCAGGCTAAACACCCCCAGCTCCCTAAGTTGTTCCTCATAAGGCATGGTTTCCAGAACCTTCACCATCTTAGTCGCCCTCCTTTGGACACACTCCAGTTTCTCCACATTCTTTTTGAATTGTGGTGCCCAGAACTGGACACAGTATTCCAGGTGGAGCCTAACGAAAGCGGAATAGAGTGGCACTATTACTTCCCTTGATCTTGACACTATACTTCTATTGATGCAACCTAAAATTGCATTGGCCTTTTTAGCTACCACATTGCACTGTTGACTCATGTTCAAATTGTGGTCTACTTGGACTCCTAGATCCTTTTGACACATAGTCTCGTTCACCCAGGTGTCCCCCATCCTATATCTGTGCATTTCATTTTTCCGCTCTAAGTGCAGTACTTTACATTTCTCCGTGTTGAATTTCATTTTGTTAGCTTTAGCCCAGCTTTCTAGTCTATTTGGGTGATTTTGAATTTTGATCCTGTCCTCTGGGGTTTAGCTACTCCTCCTAATTTGGTGTCATCTGCAAATTTGATAACTAAGCCCTCAATACTGTCATCCAAATCATTGATGTTCACAGACTCTCTATTTAATGATCTGCTCTAGAATCTTTCCTGGTATTGATGTCAGACTAATTGGACGATACTTGTTGGGATCCTCTTTTTTTTTTCCTTTTTGAAGATGGGGACAACGTTTGCCCTCCTCCAGTTTGCTGGGACTTCTCCTGTTCTCCAGGGGTTCTCAAAGATTATTGCCAATGGTTCCAATATTACATTTGCATTCTTTTACATTTACATTCTTTTAATACCCTTGGATGTCGTTCTTCTGGCCCTGGAAACTTATATTCATTTAGATAAACCTGATATTCCTGTACTATCTCCTTATTTATTCTGTGCCAGAAATCCCCTATTCTTTCCTCTGCTCCATTACCCTCAGTTTGAATTTTCTTTGCCTTTTCTGAGAAGACTGAAGCAAAAAGGTGTTGAGGAATTTCGCCTTTTCTCTGTCCCCTGTTCGCATTTTGCCATCTTCTCCGCACAGTGGCCCTACTATTTCCTCCTTCTTCCTTTTGCTGCGAACATATATTAAAAAGCCCTTTTTGTTGTTCTTAACCTCTCTAGCAAGCCTGAGTTTATTCTGCCCTTTAGCTTTTCTGACTTTATCCCTATACGTGCTAGCTATTTGTTCGAATTTCTCTTTGGTGATTTCCACATTTTTCCATTTCTTACACACGTTCCATTTAAAATTTAGCTCAGTTGAAAGTTTGTTAGTCATCCATCTGGGTTTCTTGAGAGACCTCCCATTTTTCTTCCTCATTGGAACTGTTTGAAATTGTGCCTTCAGTATCTCCTTTCTGAGAAACTCCCATCCGTCTTGATCTCCCTTCTCTTTTAGTATTCCTGACCACGGGATCAAGCCCAGTATTTCTCTAAGTTTACTAAAAGCAACTCTCCTGAAGTCTAGAATGTGTGTCTGACTGTGCCTGGCTTCTCCTTTCTACTTTATAACAAATTCCAGGAGAATGTGATCACTCCCACCTAAGGATCCCACCACTTGCACCCCATTGACCAGGTCATCCCTGTTGGTTAGGATCAGATCTAAAATAGCTGAACCCCTTGTTGCCTCTTCCACCTTTTGGACAGTGAAATTGTCTTCAAGGCAAGAGAGGAATTTGCTAGACCTTGAGGATTTTGCTGAATTTGAATTCCAGCAAATATCAGGATAGTTGAAGTCACCCATCACTACTACATCTCTCCTTTCTGAGTGAGTGGTCATCTGTTCTAGAAAGGCATCATCCAATTCCTCCGTCTGACTTGGGGGTCTGTAGTAGACTCCCACAATAACATCCTTGTGTTTCTCTCCTTTAATTTTTATCCAGCTGCTCTCCACCTGGCTTCCAATATTGATGTCCTGGATCTCTTCACCGATGTAAATATCCCTGACATATAATGCTATTCCTCCTCTATTTCTACATTCCAATCATTAGACTCATCTAACCAGGTTTCAGTAATGCCTGTTATATTATATTTGCTTTGTTGTGCTAAGAGTTCAAGTTCATCTTGCTTATTTCCCGTGCTTTGTGCATTAGTCTAGAGACATTGGGGAGCATGTGTCCCCTTTACATGTTGCCTGTGCAAGTTTTTTGCCTCCCACTGTTGAGTCCTTTCACTGTTTGCCTTGTTCCCTCTTTGCCACTTTGATTATTTTCTCCAGCCCTTTTGTCTTCCAGAATACTGTCTCCCTTCCCTACATAACTCAGTTTAAAGCCCTCCTGATCAAATTCTGGAGACTGTTTGCAAAAATGTTTCTGCCAACTGGCGTGAGATGCAACCCATCCCTTGCCAGAAGTCCCTCCTCATGGAACCGCAGCCCATGATCAAAGAATCCAAATCATTCTTGGCGACACCATCTGCGGAGCCAGTTGCTTACATCTGCTATTTTCTTCTCCCTTCCTGAACCATGCCCTTCCACAGGGAGAAGAGAAGAGATGACAACCTGTTCATCCATCTCTTTCAGCTTCCTACCCAGAGCCTCATAATCCCTTCTAATATTCTGAAGGCTGTGCCTTGCGGTATCATTGGTTCCCATGTGGACCAATAGGAAGGGGTAATGATCAGTAGGCATGACAAGTCTTGGCATCCTCTCCGTCACACAACACACCTCCCGAGACATCTTGTCAGGCCCACAAATCACTGCTTCTGTACCCCTCAGCTAGGAGTCCCCCACTACAACCACACGCCTCCTCCAAGGCTTAGCAGCGACTGTTCGCTGTGATTGAACTCTCAGGCTCCCCTGCTCTGTCCCTGAAGTCTTTCCATGCTTCTGTTCCTCGTCCTCCTTGATAAGGGAAAGAGCTTCAAATAGATTCTGTAGCTGCAAGCTCCCAGAACAATCCATGGTCTTCCTACTTCTGTGTGTGACATTCCTCCAACTGTCTACCTCCTGTGTATGTGAAGTCACCTTCTGCTTCTCAGCAGCTTCCTCTGTGTGGTCCCCATCCAAGACTGTACGTTCCGTTCTGTACAGGAAAACCTCTTGCTCTCTAATATGCTGAAGTGTAGCTATTCGGGCTTCCGAATAGTTCCAAATGCTGAACTTTATCCTCCAAGAGGGCTACCAACTTGCACTTGGGAAATGTGAAGTTCCCCACATCTGTAGGCAAGAAAACAAACATCCCACAAATGTTGCAGATGACTGTGGCAGTTCCCTCAGTGTCCATTCTGAGAAGTCTTAAGTAATCCCTGAAACAGGACTGTGGGCTTCCTCCTCAAGGAATCCCCCAGTAAACACCAACGTAAAAGGCCCCTGATGGCCTGGCTTTTTCACCAATCTCTGTCAGTGAGCTCAATCTACTGGGGATATAATTTTATAGAGATCTCCTGGTAGCCAGCTCATTCTAAAGGCAAGTTTCTAACTCACTTCCACTGAGCAAAAACCTACAAAAGTCCTTTTATTAAAAAAAATAAAGGAAAACTTCTAAAACAAACTGTGCAGTTCCCTTGCTGCCTATCCTGTACAGTGGTTCCCCCGGTTTACGAATCCCCCGGGGAACGAAATCCCCGGGACCCGAAACCGGCGGGACCAAAAAACATCCCCCAGGATCCGAAGGATCCCCCGGGATGCGAAGGAGAAAAACCGCGCGGCCCCTTTAAATCGGCCGCACGGTCCGTTTCCTAATGCGGTCCCCCGGGAAACGAAAACTTCCAGGTTACGAAAGGTAATCCGGAACGGATTACCTTCGTAACCCGGGGGACCACTGTACTTTCCTTTGACTGTGAAAATTTGTGCGCCGTTAGGCGTGCACCTCTAGGAGGAGTTATATAGAGTTAGGCTATTAGCTCCACCCCTAGTGACTCACAGATGTGACTCACAGAAACTCCACCCCCTCAGCAACAAACACAATCTCCCAATAGGTTTTTTTTTTTTTAATTCAAACACTCACCTACTCAAAATGGCTACCCAGAAGCTGCTCTGCTTCTCACTGGGAGAAACTGTTGGTCCATGTGACTTGATTTCTCATCTATACAAAATAAATAAAGAAAATGCTTGTCATGGTCAGCCACGAGGAGAAGGACTCGGCTCCTCAGATACAGGAGGAGCCTGGGACCGTGCTAGACCACAGCTCTGTCTGCCAAGTCCCAGCTTTGCTCTCCCAACCCCTGCAGAGTTGACTCAGCCAGGCCCTAGCTGTATGGAGTCTCCTTCAGGGGCATGGGGGCTCAGCAGCCTAGCCTTGCCCCAGCAGAGGTCCCAGGCTTGGGAGATGTAGAGCAGCGGGGCATTGGAATTCTTACCTTCAGCCAGAGAAGATCTGAAAGGTGGTGCCTTCAGCGGTGTAGAAGACTCGCTGAGAAACATTCATGAATCACTCAGCAGCTGCGATAAGGGAGTGGCTCTGTGATTTGAGGCACCTGGCAGATGCTGTGTTCCCTTGTCAGAGATTATTGTGCTTTTAGTGAACGCTGCTTGCTCTGGCTTCCCTAGACCTCGTCCCTGGATCCCTTGCTCCCTAGCCCTTTGACTGCTCTTGAACCTCTGACCTCGGAACGGACTCATCGACCAACCCTCTAGCCTCCTTGACCTTGGACTGGACTGTCAGCTTGGCCCTGCTTTCCTGGCTGAGCCACTTTTATCAGTGTGTGTGTGTGTGTGCTGGAGCATTCCTGGACAATGCTGCGCATAGAAAAGCAGAGAGAAGATTGCCATCATTGTCTTTTTTGTGACGTGCTAATTTTCCAAGTGCAAGGATTTAAAAACAACAACAACAACGAGAAGGGATGCTGGTTAAGGCAGGCTCAGTGAGTAATGTTGAAACTTCAGGTGAGGCAGCCCAGACACAGGTTTGTCTCCTTAGCAAGACTTGGCCATAATCTCATTTATCCACACCACTGTCTTACAGGATACATGTGCCATTATAACTTAGATTTTATATATAGACCCAAGAGAGTATGACGGCTCCAAAGCCTCTGCAGATTCTTAGCTAATATGGGAGTTCAATCAAAGTTCTGCCCCATGTTCACTGAGATAGTTTGGCTCATTGTTTCCTTAGTTCGGGGGTCGGTGTATTAAAAAAAGCCCTTTGCTGGACAAAACATACTTAGACAACAGTGGGTACCTTGCCATGGAGATGTGAATATATATGATATACACATTCTTTTGAGAAAGAGGGAGGGAAGATGACTTTGGGGAGGACCAGTGAAACAAAAAGTGGCTTTGGTGCCATTCATATTTATTATATAGAACAGAACTTTACATTTTACAGAACTATCTACTAATGAAATTGCATTTTATTGATGGATATTAAAATGAAGATTAAACTTTGATGCTAACATAGACATAGCCATGTTAGTATGTTTCAGCATAAAGAAAAATAAAGGAATCCTAGAGCACCTTTAAGATGGAGAAAAAGAAAGCTCAATCTTTCATGGACTCCACTCCATCAGATACAACCGATGGAATGACTCCACGAAAGCCAATATGTTCAGATGGATGGGCAGATACAACCTAATTAACAACCAAACATCCAAATTATAACAACGGTGACCTCTAACAAAGGTTATTCAGATAAAAAGAGAAGATTTACCTTAAACACACCTTCCAGATTAACAGTATACTCAGTAACTACAAATGACATCTAGATTTATTATCTGTTTAACATAATATTCCTACTAAATCATATTGAGAATGTCTTGCTTTATATTTTCAAAGGGATTGGTTCAGTTTCCATACGTAAAAACTGATACAATTCTTCCATGTATCTTTGTCAAGAAGCCTCTCTTTTCTTGTTCTCTTGTGGAAAAAGTTTGCTGTTTCCAGTGGTATCAAGCCCACCTGTGGGAAACATGAGTCTGTCTTCCGATATGTTGTTTAACTGGAGTGTGTGATCGAGAGAGCAGTCGCCTCCCAACTCCAAGCTGTCTTGGATGAAACTGATTATCTGAATCCATTTCAAACGGGCTTCAGGACAGGACATGGAGTTGAGACTGCCATGGTCGCTCTGGCCGACGACCTTCGCTTGAGCATTGACAGGGGTAGTGTGACCCTGCTCGTGCTCTTGGATCTCTCAGCGGCCTTTGACACGGTAGATCATTCCATCCTTTTGGGTCGACTGAGAGAGTTGGGGATCGGAGGCACTGCGCTTCGGTGGTTCCGGTCCTTTCTCTCCGGGAGATCCTAAAGGGTGAGGCTCGGGGACAGTTGCTCTTCTAAGATAGAGCTTAATTGTGGCGTCCCTCAAGGCGCCATCCTGTCCCCGATGCTGTTTAACATCTACATGAAGCCGCTGGGTGAGATCATTCGGAGGCATGGAGCTCAGTGTCTTCAGTACGCTGACGACACTCAGATTTACCTCTCCATGACAAGATCGTCGGCTCAGACTTCAGATGGCGTCTCTCCTCTCAATGACTGTCTTACGGCAGTAATGGATTGGATGAGGGAAAACAGATTGAAGCTCAATCCGGACAAAACGGAGGTACTAACTGTCACAGGACCGAAGCCAGGATTGGGAATACACCTCCCGGTCCTAGATGGGGTCACACTCTCCTCGAAGGACCCTGTTCGCAGTCTGGGGGTACTCCTTGATTCGTCACTTCACATGACTAGTCAGGTGAATGCGGTGGTCAGGAGTGCCTGTTATCAGCTTCGGCTGATCCGCCAGCTGCGCCCTTTCCTGGAGCCAAAGGACCTGGAGTCAGTGGTACATGCTTTGGTAACCTCACGATTGGACTTCTGTAATGCGCTCTACATGGGGCTACCCTTGTGCCTAACTCGGAAACTTCAATTAGTTCAGAATATGGCAGCCAGGCTTGTCACGGGAACATCAAGGAGAGAGCACGTAACACCAGTGCTCAAATCTCTCCACTGGCTGCCGATTAGTTTCTGAGCGCAGTACAAGGTGTTGGTTTTAACCTTTAAAGCCCTACATGGCTTGGGTCCATCTTATCTGAGGGACCGCCTCCTCCCATACGAACCCCTCTGCACACTCCGGTCTTCTGGGAGGAACTTATTGCAGCCTATGAAGACTAGACTGACGCAGACCTCCCAGAGGGCCTTCTCGGCTGTCGCTCCCAGGCTATGGAATGGCCTGCCAGACGAGATGCGTCTTATTACATCTTCTGATTGCTTTAAAAAAGCCTTGAAGACGCATCTCTTCCGGCAGGCCTTCCCAGAAAGTTCTTAACCTCCCGGCTCTGTTTGGGTTAAGCTCTCCCATTAGCATTTTAACATCTTGACCCTGATCTCTATGCAATGGGTTGCCGTTTTAAATTGAAATTTTTATTATGTCATTTTAATTGATGTTAGTTTAATTTAATTTTAAGGGGCGGGTGGTTGGGTATGGGTCATGTATATTTTATCTTGCATTTTTTAATTGATGTAACCCGCTCCGATTGGATACAGAGGAGTGGGCTATAAATAAAACATTATTATTATTATTATTATTATTATTATTATTAGAATGTATTGACAGAACAATTCTCCTTGTTGAAAAGGAAGAGGAAAATCCAAGAGGAGGGCAAATCCATACTCCTTGCCCCAAGCCCACATAGCAGTGCTGGCTGTAAATCACTAGTTGCCGTTGGCCACTTGTCTCAGATCTTTTGTTGCCTCCCATTTGGCTTAATATGCAAATAACAAAATGCATCCTCAGGATGTTTTTGCCACATAAGTTTTGCCTTATTTTTTCTTGTTCTTCAAGGTCCATCCTCAAATGACAAGGCCGAAGCGAAAGCAGGAGGCATCCCCAAGGTGTCTGGGCTAGAGCGCAGTCAGGAACTGAACACTGACGTGCCCTTTGTGCTGCCACTACACAGTCCACCGGCATCCACTACCATTGTGACTTCCAACTCCTCTGCACCCACATCAAGTGCTTGGGCAAGTCCTTTGTTGAAAAAAGAGCCACTGATCTCAGCACCAGCACCTCCAAGACTCACCCCTCAGTCTCAGCCTCAGTCACAGCCTCAGCTGTTGCCCGAGCTTCGGACGCAGCCTCCAAGCCACATCCTTCCTTCTCTCAGTTACCAAGTGCACCACCAAGTGGCCCACAACGGACTCAATAATATCAGGTGGGTAGGTAGGTAGACTGTCTTAAGTAAGTGCTCTGCTGTCTGGAACCCTCTAGTTTGAACATTGCAGTTTAAATCTTACAATATTTTTGGAAACCTCACCAACACACACACATAAGTTCATCTTGAAAAGTATAAAAGTTTTGTGAGCTTATTTGAATGCCTAAGAAACTTCAAGAGGTTGAGTGAGCACCCAAGAGGTTTTTCACAGTGCCCTCCCTTCTCCTGACAGTTCTCCCTCTTCACAAATACCCACATTCCCCACAGAAATTTTAACCTTTAGAAGCAAACTAGATTCCCTAGTACACAGATCTAACTACACTAGTTTGGCTGTGACACTGAAAGGCAAGCTTTACCTTGTGTTTTGGTAGGGTACAATTCTCATTTTGCACATGTTTGCAATAATCTCTTTCAGAATGAGGAAGGGTTCACAGTAGCCTTAGAAGGGGATTAGAAGGGAAATACTAGGAGGGTAGAGTGGATATCAGGTTGAATAGGAAAGAGAAGCCCTTTGAAAGCTTATATGAAATATGTCCTCCAGAGAATACTGCCCTGTCTGCATGGGCCACATAAACTAGCCTCCCCCATCATCTTGGCAGGGAGACCAGACAACGCACAACCAATTCAGTGCCAAACCCAAGGGTATAACCCTGTTAAAATGGGTTTAAATAATTCCCTGTTTGCTCCTGATCTTCCTGGAAGATCAAGAGCTTTCCATTCTAATGCCAGACAGCAACTCACCACCACCATGGCCAAGCTAGACAGCACAGTAGGATGCCTGTGCAAACAGCTTCCCAGCATTGGAACAGAGGGCCCCAGATAACAAGGGAAGCCGAGACAGCTTTGGGGCCAGGATAATCTGGGCTGCCCCTGGAGTGTCCTGGCAGTGCAGACAGGACCTCCTTTCCTAGTTCAAACTGGAGCTGAACAGTTCCAAAATATTTGGTCAAGTGTTTTGCTGGGACGCATTTCTAGATATTGTTGCTTAGCAGAATGTTACTGTAATTCTGATGTCTTTCTAATGGCTCTCTCTTTCTCTCCCCATCCCTCCCACCCCTTGCCCTTTTTTTATTTCCACAGCAGAAGCAGCAGTGCCAGTAGCGCAACAAGCATTAGCCTCCCCAGACACCTCCCCCTCTCACCTCAGATCCCTCCCCATCATCCCTCTGGTCCATCTTTACCCCTCTCCATCTCTAACCTTGCTGCCTCGCATTTCCCTCTCAGATCTCAGTCCCAACACCAGCATCATCCGGCCATGTTTGCCACCCCTCCTACGCTGCCACCTCCTCCAGCAATACCCACCAACAGCCTTGTGATCCCAGGTCACCCTGCAGGTAGGTTCTACCATCCCACTGGGTTTCATACTAAGATTGATTCCCCTTTTCATGCACTGTAAAACTGTCAGGCTGAGTACATAGATCAGGAGAGGCAAAACCAAAATGCCAACCATCCACTCTAGTTGGGCTTTCAAAAGCAGCAGGGAACATTATTGTAATTGGTAAGACATAATGAACCAGACCTCAAAGCCAAGTGGTATAATATTGACTCTTTATGCTCCACCCCTGTTGTGGACTGGGCAGCATATCCCTCTGGAGACAAGCTGAATTCATAGCATTCTTAGTCTTCCAAATATTACAGAAGGTCTAAAAGAAGTTAATCAAATGAACTTTCCAAATAGAAATGTTTCTCCTTCTGTTGTCATTTTAAAAAGTGTGTGTGAGTGGGAAAGGGATGTTGGGGGAGGGAGAGATGGTCAAACTAGAAGTGGTTAAAAATACAGATGAAAAAAAGCAGAATGAAATGAAGCAAGAAAACCCCTTCTTAGGAGCATAGGATCTGCCCTATCCCAAGTCAATTATTTGTCCATCTGGCTCAGGATTTTCTTCTAGCTGGCAATGGCTTCCCATGGTCTTAGGCAGAGAGAGGTCTTTCCCATCACTTTACCTGATCCTTTCTGTCAGAAGATGCCAGGGGTTGAACCTGAGCAACTGTACATGCAAACATGGCCTCTACCTCTGAGTTATGGTCCCTCCCTGAACTTAACATACTCAGGAGGGAAAGCTGGGGAGTAAAGTCTACTTTGAAAAAAGCCCTGTCCCTTTTTTCCATCTTGATTCTGTTTGAGCAGAAGTAAAACTTTTCAAAGGCTGACATGGCTGAAAGTGCTAAGTTCAACACTCCTCTCCTGTAACATACAATATCATTGATTCCCCTATTGTCACATCATCATGTTTTGCATTTCCCTGATCTTGCTTGGTATTACTGGCTGCTGCTGACTGGGCAAGGAAGTATTCAACATAATGGCATCACAACACAGGGTAAATGATGCTACATGTTATAACACAAAGGGGTGCCAGTTTTGATGGCAAACCCCATGTTGCATGGTTGCTTTATGCAACACTTTTTACTAAAAATCTTTCTTCTCCCCAACCCCCAATCCTTGTTTTTTTAAAACATTGTTTGCTGTTTCATCATCACAGGAGAGGGAGCTTCAGTGCTCTTTGTGATACATTTTTGGATGCAGAACAATTCATGGAAAACCTTTAACTGGGAAAAGGAGTAAAGTAGTCATTGTCCTGTGAGACATTTTTGCCACTAAGCAAGAGAAGGGAATTTGCATCTGGGCGAAGTGATGAAGAGCAGCTGGGCAAGAAAGATTTTCTGCTTAGAATCCCAGCGATCTTGTCCCAGAAAGACAAATGGACCCTGTGTTCTCTATGTATAACAGTGGTTGTGCCATGCTTTCAGGCTGCTCCACACTTTCCCCCTTTGCATATCAGAACATCACAGCTGGAATTCTGTTGCTGCACTGTTGTGGCGGAGGCACACAAACAAAGATGGTGGTGGCAAAAGGGAAAAGTTTGTGGGCCCCACCATGAAGAAAAAGTGATTGGAGAAGGAGCTGCTCAGAGCCAGCAGAATTTCCTCAACTTCCCTTGACACCACTCCAAAACCCTTGTAAAAGTCCACCCATGAGCATAGTGCATCACCAGAATTCCAGCTTTAGCTCTCTAGAGAAGGTAAAAAAGAACTTTCACTTTGTAAAACAACATATGAGAAATTTCCTGTATAATCCTTATATATACAGTACATACATTTCTGCTTCAGCCACTAAAACAGCAGCTTTATAGTTTCCCCATTACCTTACAGCTGTTCCTGTGGCAGCTGGAGTCTTCTGTGGTGCTCCTACCCACTGGGCCCCCTTTTGATCTGGCATTTGACTCTGTAACTAACCCAGCAGGGCTTAAAGTGGACACACATTTACACTAATTCCCCTGTTCTGTTTCCTAAAAAAGCCAGTTAACAAGTGAGAAAGGAGGGAACATTTTTAACTGTTGAAAGCACTGATTTCCCCCCCTCCCCCTTCCTCAATCTGAATCTAAATGTTAAGGAAAGAGAAAATCCATTCCCCAACAAGACTGTCCAAAGGGATCTTTAGAAACGGATTTTCTGTTCAGCTTGTGTATATCTGTGCCTTCAAGTTTGCTGTTGACTTACAGCGACCCCATGAATTTCATAGTGTTTTCATAGGCAAAGAAAACTTAGCTGTGGTTTTGCCAGTTTCTTCCTCTGAAATATACCCTACATAGCTAATATTCTGGAAACTGAAGCTGAAAAGTCACTGGCTTGTATACTGAGTGGCCTAGTCCTTCTACCATTTCTTCGCCAGTTTAAGGCAAAAGAGACTTAAGCTGCATTCACACTGCAGTAATAATCCAGTTTGACACCACTTTAACTGCCCTGGCTCACTGCTATGGGATTCTGGGAACTGCAGTTTTGTGAGACATTTAGCCTTCTTTTGTCAGAGATCTCTGGTGCCACAGTAAGCTGCAATCCTCAGAACTCCATAACATAGAGCCATGGCAATTAAAGTGGTTTATTTCTGCAGTGTGGACGCAGCCTTAGGAACACCCTTGCAGAAGCAATGTAGCTAGGACAAAACATTGTGGAAATGTTCACTCATAGGTTGATATTAATTTACAACCCATTGTTTTTGCTAACTATGCTATAAGAGATATAAAATTTATAGAAATGTAGGAGCTGTGGAATACAATTGTGTTTTCCCTCCCCCAGGGGGAGTTCAGAAAAAAAATGGTTTTTATAAAGAGAAATAGATGTTACTTCCTCTATAACTTGGTGCATAAAATTATCTTGAATTTACTTTTTAAATTTTAATTTCTTGGTAAAATAGAGCTAAAAGACTTCAACTGTAAGGAACACCTCAGCTATAAGGAATCACTTTGAATTTGCCACTTTATGAGGAGCAGGCAGAAGTCCAATAAAAACAGAAGAAACTTTTGATATTAATAAAGCAAAATTATTTTATCTCCCCTCAGACCTATATATCCTAAAGGAACCAGATCCCATTTGATCTTGGAAGCTAAGAAGGATCAGTCCTGGTTATTACCTGGATGGAAGACTGCCAATAGTTAACAGGTGCTGTGGGCTTTATTTCAGAGGAAGGATCTGGCAAAACTACCTCTGGGTATTTCTGAAATTCATAGAATTGTCATAAGTCAGTAGGTGACTTGAAGGCATGTACATACACACAGTCTCCCATAGTGCCAAGCAGACATAAAGCTTTAATTCCCATAAAAAGAACTGAGAAAAGGAAACTAAGGGGCTCTACAGACTCTACACCCAAGGGGTGGCGGGAAACCTCACACCATGGCCCTGACCCAGCCTTTGGAGGGTGCAAAAAGGAGCCACAAAAGCATGGCTCTATGGCACCCCTTCAGCACTTCGTCTGGAGGTGCACCATGATGCTGCACACCATCTGGAGCGGCGCGCAGTATCATGGTGCCCTGAGGTGGAGTCAGGGCATGCATCATCGTGACGCTGCACCCCAACTCTATCCGCAGACCGGCCTTTCAGGCCGGTCTATATAGGGCCC
The DNA here is from genome assembly GCA_034509955.1 of Urosaurus nigricauda. Lineage (NCBI taxonomy): Eukaryota > Metazoa > Chordata > Lepidosauria > Squamata > Phrynosomatidae > Urosaurus > Urosaurus nigricauda. Next base: position 20,025,852 of record JAOEGL010000014.1, on the reverse strand, counting down.
AGTCCAAGAATTGCAGTGATATAAGATACTGTCCTTTACAAAGCCTTACCTACAAGTCAACCTGATACATAGTTTTTAAAATAATTGGGGGGGGGGTGTTATCAGAACACCTCTTAAATACTTTATTTGTCATTTTAAAAGAAAATTTCCCATATTCACTTTTTTTGGGAAAAACAGGTTGGAGGGGGGGATTTCTACATTTTTTGTAGGTCTTCCCTTCTCTAAACTGTAGTTTGCTGTATTATCTGAATCTGACACATCAGTCATGATCCTTGACTGTACACCACAGGCTGCAATGTATAAACATGTGGAGCTAAGTAGTGAACAGATAAAAAATGAAAGCACGCAGGTAGCTTTCCAGCTGGTAACTCAATAATGTATGGCTTTTTGACCATAGTTATAATACAAACCAGAAGCCAGTGTGGCATAGTGGCTTGAGCATTGGACTATGACTTGAGACCAGGGTTTGAATCCCTGCATAGCCATGAAATCGACTGGATGACTGTGGGCAAGTCACATCCTCTCTGCCTCAGGGGAAAGCAGTGGCAAACCTCCTCTAGACAAATCTTGCCAAGAAAAACCAATGATAGGTTCACCTTAGGTCAGAAACGACTTGAAGGACACAGCACACAAACACATAATACAGACCATGTTGACATAACATCTGAATTGGGCTTGTATCATAAGGCTGGGGCAGACCATAGTCAAGGGCCTTATATAGAGATAAAGACCTAGCGAGAGTATTCTCCAGCTCTGAGGTTTAAGCTAGTTAGTGCTGGAATTCAGACATTTCTGCTTTCTTGACCAGACAAGAGCAGAAGACCTGTCTCATAATAATTATACCAGATTTTGACAGTCATACAGGCTAGTGTTGCGTATCACCATTCAGTTCCATTAATACACAGCAGTGTAGGCAACACAGGGGCCACATGTAACCTAAGTCCTCCTTGTTGCTTCCCAAATCGCTCCTGCAGTACTGAATTTTTCAACAACACAGTCGTGATTGAAAAATTTAACAATAACAACAAAAAAAGGAAATGGAATGAGACAGGGGCAGGGAAGGTTATGAGTGGGTGGAAGGTTCAATGAAACCCACCCCTAATGCAGAGGCGTCTTTGTGCGTATGTGCCTTCAAGTCGCTTGTTGACTTACAGCGATTCCATGAATTGCATTGGGTTTTATTAGGCAAGGAATCCTCAGAGGTGGTGCCAGTTCTTTCCTCTGAAATAGGAGGATATATATATAGTACCTGGGATTCATTGACAGTCTCCCATCCTAGTATTAACAAGGGCTGATCCTACTTAGCTTCCAAGATCAGACACCCTCTGGTGCCTTTAGGTTATTTAGACTGTGATGCAGAAGCCTTTAGGCTTTTATATTCCTCAGAAGTTTAATAGTCCAGATTCCAACCTTAGATTGTAACATCACAGATTCAAGCTAAGTGCCCCTAGTATATTTTGTAGGGATCAAAAAATCACCTGTGCCATGAAAGTACTAGATTGCCTGTGTGTCTAAGCCTTAGACCCATCTTCAATATGAGGAAAATACTGTAATTCTGAAAGTTGTTGCAAAGATGACAAGGTAAAGTATTTGGGGAGGGACCACAGCACAGTGGCCGAGTCTGTGCATATGTTCAGTCCCTGGAATTGCCAGTTAAAAGGATCGAAAGCATGCACTCTAGCATTGAGCTATGGTTCTTCCTCTCAATGAGGAGTTGCGTAACAAGTGATGGAAACTTTCTCTGCCTGAGACCCTGGAAAGTTGCTACCAGTCAGAATAAACTATACTAGGCTAGACAACTGTATAGTATAGCCTGATCTAAGGGAACGTCCTATTGAAACGCTCTAAATTGCTGTGTAAATTAAATATTATTATTGTCCACTCAACAAATGAATTGGCTTTCGCGTCCACCTAATGGCCACACGCCAGAGCTCTGTGGGACCCTGATGCACACACCATAACAGTTCTATAATTTAATGGAGAATCCTTGTTGTGAATACAGACTACTCCCCTTCATGGCAAACAGGAAGGCAGTCCCTGACTGCACTAGCCCACTCAGTGCACATCACCGCACCTGCTTGTGTGCCAGCCCCAACGCATCGCAGCCAATACGAGATGGAAACTAGTTCGGCCTGCCTGCCATCTTGCATCCCTGTTACAGTCTCTCTGCGTAAGTGCTTTGCCACTGCAGTTGCTGCTATTTTGTGCCCCTAGACACTCACTTTTTGTTCTCTTTGCTGATAAAGATGACGCTGCAATGTCATACTGAAGTCTGGAGTCAGCTGCAAATCCATCAGGGTGGCTTCAAGTCTTTTAAAGAAACCAGATACTGAATCACTTTGCAGCTGCCAACTTTTAAATCCTTTGCTCTTTCCCTTCACCCCTCCCCTGAGAAAACACAAGTGGATTATCTTGGTACTGACAGGTGCTTAAGCCAGGCCAGATTCCCCACCCCACCCCCACCCCCCATTTTTTAGAAATGTTCTATATTGTTGTTGTTATTGTTAGTATTACTATTATATCATCCTCATTCCCATCATCATCATCACCATCAGTCACTAGAGTCAAACTTATATGCGAGTAGAGTCACATATAAAGTGCAATCTATTAGCTTGCGTTTTTTTTTTTAAACCTGGAAGGTGGTATAAAATATTGTACATAAAAAACACCGAAACGTATAGTTTGCCTCCCCCAATTCTCACCCCCATGGCACTTTTCACCTGAGCTTAGCTCTGATGCTAGAAGTGAACTGGGGGGAGAGTAGTTAGGGGGAGAGGTTAAGGCAGCCTTCCCCAACCTGCTACCCCCCAGGTGTGTTGGACTACAACTCTCATGGTTCATAGCCATTTTATAGTCCAGCATTTTGGGGGGGGGGGTGGTGTCACCAGGCTGGTGAAGCCTGGTTTGAGTGGGCAAGATTAATGCCTATCTTTGCTGATTTGGGTGTCAATAAAGTAGTTCTGGTACTGTCACATCTAGTTGGGCCCTTGGTTTTTCCTCTGAAGATGTTAGATATGGATTATAACTATTTATAATGTATTTTACAGCTTACTACCCCGGGGATCTTGAAACTGAACAGTCTTCTTCCTTGCTATTCCATCCTAAGTTAAAAGTGTTACTGTCTGTTATTAGTGCTAAATAATCTTGGAAGGAGCCCTCCTTTTGGGGCAACAGCAGCTGCTTTCGGAGGCTATGAAGCAAAACTTGTCATGGTATTTAACACAAACCATAAGTGATCATTACTGCCTTATAGATAAACCTTTTTTTCTTTTACTTAGCAGTAGCCTCTGGTCCAGCATCACATACACTGCCTGATATTTGTCTTTTGCCCTCCATGGACTTATGCAACTCTAATCCTGCAAATTATTTTGATTGTATTGGAAGTAATAGGAGCTGATTTTTCCCCCCTGAACTATAAAGGATTATTTGTTGTGTCAGGTTCTCTTTTCAGAAAAAAAAAAAAAAACATAGCCAAGAAGTGCCATCAGTAGCTACTAGCCAAGAGAACAAGGGTTGTAATACAATGCTAGGTCTGAAAATGTAGGAGCTGTGTCCCTTTAGCATAACAACCCATTAGCTTACTTTCCTCTTTTCATTGAAGGGAATTTGAAAGCAATGAAGCAGTAAAAGTACTAACTCCTAATTTCTGAATTGTTTGTGAAAATGTTTGTGAAAATGTCCTCTGTACCCCCTTCCTAGGGAGCCTCTTCTCACCACTATACAGAATGAGTGCTTCCTTTCTAGGAAGAACCTGAACTCAATGGCAATTGTTTCTGTTACATTGAGAGAATAGGAGCTGAAAGTGTTGGTAAAGAAATAAGAGGGAAGCGGCAGAGAAGAAGGGGGTATGAATTTCTTTCCAAAAGCATGTGTGAACAGTATAGAAATGTCTTCCTTTATTTATCAATACTACCTGTGGCTCTTTCTATACAGCAGCAGTTATACAGATAGATAAACACAAACACACACACACACACACACACACAGCTGTTTGTATATGGGGTTTTACCTCAAAAGTACTCGAACCACAGGCAACTGAATCAAAGAGCTCTTATTTTAAGTCAGTGTCATGAAATTTGAATCTTCCAAAATACTGATGGACTTCACACCTGTTTACAGTCTAAAAGCCATTTTGGCATGTACTTAGCCATGTTCGCAAATGTGATTCCTAAGAAAACATTAAGCATGGCCCTCTAGCAATAAGTAATGGCTTTTATTTATTCCACTGCCATTTATTTTATCCTTTAGAGAAATCCTATTTCTCCTTCAGGATGGTTAAAACAGGTTTTGAACTTAATTGCAAGCAATTAAAAGTTAGGCGATTAACTGCCTTTACCATCTTGAATGGACTCCCTGTGAATGGGGGATCTCCAAATTGCTCATGAAGTATTTGTTGCCTACCTGGAGCAACTCCCCTCTGGGGAGAGTTGCAACCCCGTAACAGACTTGCAATTGCAGGGGATGTGAAAAAGGCTACAGCACGATGAATGTCGTACTTGGGTGCCTACACCAGCATGTAAGTTTACAATTAACCAGGAGGAGGCCCTTGCATTGCTTTTAAGCACGGTCTCATATCTAGCTAGTTACATGTTCAGCATCATGTTTCCAAAGTAATTTGGTTTTCAACTTCATGGCTCTGAAGAACATTAAACTTTTGCCCATAACCTGGAACACTGTTTGAATGTTTTTGTTTCAATTTGTTTGTATTGTAATTTTTAAACTTTTGTTAAGGCACCTCGGAACTGATTGAAGGGGGTGGGGTTGTAATTCCAATAAATCAAATACTAAAAAATACAACTGTCTAAAAGTCCATGTTTACATTTGTAGTTGCTTTCTTTATATATATAATGGTAGTTCGGCAGTTTTCCCAGTCCACTAATCTGCTGCCAAAAACTGCACTTCACAGATGGCAGTGTACTTGGGAGGGTTTTCTTAATATATATTTATCTATGTATATTCATATATATATGTGCGTAAATAAAATGTTGTTTATTAAATATCTCTAAATGTACATATACATGTGTTGGTGGGGTGAAAAGAAGGATGGCAAGGTTGTTGGGCTATTTTTATCAAATCCAAAAATGTCATTTAAATAATAATAATAATAATAATAATAATAATAATAATAATCCTGTTGTCAGTATTTCTCGGGCTGGGAGGTGAGCATGGGGAGGAACAGCTGTTTGATAATGCCCCCATGTTTTCTGCTGTGATGGCTCATGGTGTTCTCTCTTGTCTTTAGATACCAGCCTGTTGATATCATTCAACCAACCAATCATGTATTGCCAGCCTCATTCGGGGATTCTGATTGGTACTTTGTCACAGGCATCTCTCTTACCTCCACCAATGAGTCCTCACGTAGAAAACCACCACAGCATGACCTGCAGAAACAGGGAATGCCAGGTGAATATCTTGACTCTTTTACTTGTATGTCTTCGTGAAACTCAACAGGCCATTGTGCCCTTGTGTCTTTTTCCCCATTTCCCTTCTCCCCGCTTTCTATACTATGAGCTGCTCAGGCAAGAGTTGAAAAATCAGTTTTTGTTTTTGTTTTGTGGTTCAGAATTCAGACAGGGCATCTGCCTATCTTGGCTGAAGGCAAAATTGGACTGGCAGCCACACTCACCAACACACAGTTCCTCCTTTTCCATCCAGCCTTCCCCCTGATGCCATTCAGTACATGTCCCTTAGTGCATACCCTCTCCCAAAATGTGAAGATAAGTAGAAACAAACAGCCAAAAGCCCTGCCGATGCCCACACTCTTCAAGGCAAAGGGATCTGGTCCCACCTTGGAGACTTAACTGCGTAAAAGAAGTTGTAGCATAAGCTTTTGTAGACTTGGGCCCAAAACAAACAGGCAAAATAGAGCGGCTTCCAGCCACTTTGGGGTGGCGGCGTGCAGACAACACATGCCCCCAGTGTGGCCAGAAGTTGCTCTGAGGCTCCCAAAACCACAAGCAAAAGAAGTGGCGAAAAACCATTCCTTGCCGGTGGCTCATTTGGAACTATGGCAGCAGTCCTCTTCAGAAGCAGGCTGTCCAGTCACTATGGTCCCAGGCCAATTGGAGGCCGATCGCTGCTGGAGCAGCCAGAGGCCACTTCAGACCACCCATCTGCTTCTCCCTTTGTTCTGTGAAGTAAACCAAGTCTACGAAAGCTTACGCTACAATTTTGTTTGCACAGTTAGTCTCAAAGGTGCTACAAAATCCCTTTGCATACTGATATTCCAGGCTAGCACAGCTATGGCTCTTCAAGACTCAAAAGACTTCCTCCTCTTTTAGCTATAGCTTTCCATTCTAAAGACACCATTATTTAAAGGATTTAAAGTAGTTAGCATTATTTTTTAAAGATGCTGCAAATGTTTGGATGTTACAGTCTACTACTTTTTCTCAAGGCTGTTCAACTTTCCAAAGATCTGTTTCTAGAAAGGTGCATAACATGTAATACGGGATAGTCATGCAAATCTCTGTTTTCCCCCTCATACACATCTTTCAACATAGGTACTGGAAAAAGAATATGCCTGCATGATTATTTATACACTCATCCCTCAACATTTGTGGCTTTGACTTTTATAGATTTGATTATTCATGGATTTTATTAATATGTTCTCTCTAGGAATATCTAGGTTCTCGAGCACAAATCTGTGTTCTACTTTAACCAAAATCACACTGAAGAACCTAGAGAGAACACTGTACTAGGCATTTGTAGCTCCTCCAGCACAATAAGTAACATAAGAAGGAGCCCCATCCAAATATACATCAGTCACTGAGCAGAAAGGTTGTGTTACTAAAAAATAATCCAAGCAGAAGGAGCAAGGTTAATGGTACGTGTTGATTGTGCACCCAAATACAAGGTGGATGCACAGAAATTACCAATTCGTTGGGATTTTCCAATATATGGCTGCATTTTGCAAAAATAATTAACTTGGTTTAAATATTCCTGCTTTGTGTCTGTTTATCCAACATTGGCCATGCTCTAAGGATTAATATTTGTTTATGACATGAGGGTGAGTCTTCTTTCACACATTCCAGTTGTTTTAAAATTTTCTCCCTGACTGGCCAGCTGGTAGGTGCATAATGCCATCCATCTATTAGAATAAATACCACCAAAATTACTCACAATGTCATTCATAGCCAGCCATTAGCTGGTCCAAGAACAAATTTTTGATGATATAATAAAACTTTAAGAGGGTCTGTATCCATTAAAAACAAAATCACTATTTTTTTTCTATGCCTCCTTTTACAGGTTTTACAATGATACTGTTTGGTTTGCTGCTATTGTACAGTAAAATGTTCAGTATTTGCAATTGTTCTAAGCCTTTTCCATGAAAGCAATGTTTATTTCAATATACCTATAAAGCAGGATGCAACCTTTACCCTTTTCTTAAAGAGCATGTTTTTCTCTTTCCGTCTAGCAAAGGAACAAATATTGTAAAAAAAGCATTTTAGAGCAAACTCATGGGAAATGGCATCTCTTGCTTTTCTTTCCCACTGTATTGATGGCATGATGACATTGTTGGTTTTTAAACCGCTTAACTACAGAACAATGAGAACAATTTCTGCTGCCCCATGTCCATCCGCAGGTGTTTGAGCACTGTGGAAATACCTCCCTCTTTTTTCCCTTCTGTGTAAGGCAATCTTGGAAGGCTTGGCAAGTTGTTTAAGAATCTTGATATCTGATCTTACTGAAAAACATCAATTCCACCCACTCACCCACCTACACCCTCCTCATGTCAAACTATAGAGGGAAAACAGCTTTGCTGCACCCTCTTTTGTTATGTTTGAGCTCCATCTTTTTATATTCCACTAAATGAGTTTATTAATCCTAATGCCAAAACGGGTGGTGTTGAAACTACCAGCTGCATATGTTTTAGTAATTTATGGTATTTACACTGGAGGGTACATGACTCCAGTAATAACTGTAATTAACACAATTGCAAATCTGCTCTCCTGTATGGATAAGAGCATGCAACAACAGCTGGCTTGCTGGATGAGTGGCATTTCAAAGGGGTCATTGCACACCATCCCATGGCCTCCTCCAACATATCTCCAACACATCTTACTTAAGGCTGGAATGAATACATTCTTCAAAGGGCATGGTAAGAACAGGAGGTCAGAGGGACAGTGTTCTGAAATGTCTCTCAAGGGGGTGAAATACCAGGACAGAGAATGTGGTATGATGGATCTATATAGCAACCGTCCCTGGTCTTTATAACATCCATTTTTTCAAAGGGCTAGCTGCACTGAGCTAGGATTATGTAATAAATATGAGATGCGGGGGTGTGGTGGTAAAAGAAGATTTGAGTTATAAAGCATTCCAACCTGAACAATTGCCTGGAACAACTTTCTTGGCCTGTATTATGTTCAGTGACAGATTCACTGGATGGCCTTGGGGCAAATCACACAGATACCTCTTTGAATTTTGAAATGGAAATAATAGTGACTTATACCACAGGGTTGCTCCTAAGACAAATGGCAAGAAAAAAATATGCAAAGATTAAATAAGACTGTTACAATGACCTGATGATAGGGCAGGAAAGGAGATGTCCTTCTCAAACTCATACAGCTCAAAGTCTGCACTCTGGGAAATAAATTAGGGTGTTGGTTGGCTTCTTGAGGAAAGGCTTGGGTGGCAGCAAAGATTTGTGCCAATTGCCTGAATTTGGTGGTTAACAATGCAGTTATATAAGTTTAAGAGAGCAATGATGTATAAAATATACACAGCTGTCAGTTAAGCAAATATCTTCTTGTAGTGTTGTAGAAATGCAAATTCACTTTTTGTCTTGTTTTCTCTTTCTTCCAGTTTGACAAGTACGGTCCCAAACTTGATAACCCTTATTTTCGGCATTCTAACGTGAGTGCTTTCACGGGCTCTGGTTTTAAGGCAGGATCTTGCGTGTTTTCCTCAAGGGTTTGTTTTGGGGTGTTTTGGGGAGGGGGCTCCTGCTTGTTTTAGATCTTCCTTTGATTTTGTTTGTTTATTTGTTTGAGGTCTGTGTGAGCTTCCCATCCAAATCTCTAATGAAAAGATTAAAATGTGGCTGATGAATGTAAGAACTTAATTGTGAAATCCTAAATGATAGCAGTAATAAATAGCAATTGGAGGGTTATTAGTAGCAGATCCTGCATCTTCAGGCCTAACTATAATGATGGAACTCTATCATCCTAGCTACTTCTGCTGAAACTACCTCCATAAGTCAGGCAGTGCTCCAAACAAGGGCTTTCTGAGGTTCTGTACATGGAGGTGCTGGAGAATGATAACTGCAAGCTTTCTCAGTCACAAAGCATGTTGAGATGGCAGCTGAAGAGCCCCCACAGGATCCTGCAACAGCTGCTTATGTCAATGTGCTCTGCAGTCAGGAGAGTGTGGCACTCATTGTTTTCCAGCACCCCAATTGGCAGTGCCTTGGAAACTCTTCATTTGGGGCACTGTGTGGCTTAAGAGGTAGGATTTTGAGAGTCATATTCAGTCATTGACAACCTTAAATGTGAAACCCAAAAGTTACGAAATTGTAAGTCTGGCTTATGATGTTGTAAATTCTGAACAGGATGCCAGCTATTGTTTTTGGTGCAGTTGTGAATCTTTTCCACATAGTAATGGTGCCCACTCCCATTTCCACTATCCTAAAGAATGCTGTATGGCATTGCATCATCAATTTTTCTGACATATGTAATAAACCATTTTTAGAGTTTTCTCTTAGAATGGGAGCTGTTTGGCCTACCAAAACATCCCTACCCATTTTTAAATACCAAAATTTCCTCATTGATAAGATTCTAGAGCAGCCAAAATAAAAAGAAGATTAAAACAAACATGTTAGTGTCAGAGGCCAAGATCCTGCATCAGATGCTACAACATGTAACTTTACGATGACGTAGCTACATCCTTGGCCTAAAAAACCCATTTTCTCCCTGTTCTGGTGGCATCCTTATTCTGGTGTGAACAGCCCACATGATGTCCAGCATATTCAGCACCAGAACCAGGATATAACACCCTTAACACAAATTTTAAAACTTATCTCTTACTCTGGATGTTGTTGTTGTTGTTGTTGATGTTATTATTATTAACCTTTATTTATATAGCACTGTAAATTTACACAGCACTGTACATACAATCATTTAATTAGACAGTTCCCTGCCTTCATGCTTACAATCTAAAGAGACACGACACAGAAGGAGAAGGGAATGGTGGTGGGGAAGGGGATCAAATCCAGCAGGTCTTCACTCCCTCTGAGGCCTGGACCAAGACGGATGGACTGGAGGGAGGGCTCAGCATCTTAACACATAATTAAGGTGCCAGGAAGATCCAGAGTCCTCCATTCCCACTTCATGGTGGCTTTCTGCATGGGCATCCCACTGAGCTGCCCGCTGCCTCTGTTGCTATCTGTAGTTGTTGCTCTGAGTTCAGAAAGAGGCACCTGGCCATGTGATCATCTCTGGCCATGTGATCATCTCTGGGTACCTAATTCTGAATTCAGAACTGAACAGTGTGCAGCAGTGGTAGAAATGCTGTGTGGCTCAGCAGGATATCCATGCAGACAGCCACCCCAGCAGGGAATAAAGGGCCCAATAACATGGGGAAATCAAGCGAGCTCCAAGGCCAGGATACTTAGGGCTGTCCCTGGTGTATCTTGGCCAGTGCAGACAAGACCCCTGACATAATATGCAAGCATTCTAGTGAATTGCAGTGATGCGTATTGGACCCATTGTACAATGGCCATGCTGCTGGTTCCACTTGCACAATGGTTCTGAAGACATGGCTATGTCTCTGCTCCTCTCCTGAGGATGCAAACATTGCACCTCATCACAAATCACCATTACGTGTTATTAAGTCAGCTTTCAGTGATATTAATACCTAACAGGATGCCAGCCAGTGATAGGTGTAGGTTTAGCCAGTGGTTCGAATCCACTCAGGTCTCTGCTCAGAATGAGGAAATGACTAATTTGCTCACAGATATCCTCATCCCAGTCATAACATTCCTTGGCATTCTGAGGAGCTAAGGACAATTATATATCTGAGTCTATGACTGGAGTGCAGATGGCAGAAAACGTATAGTAAATACTGTGGCCCTCCACGTGCACTGGGATTAGGGCCACAACTGTATGTCCAACATCTGGCAGAAGTTGACCATATAATTGCACGGGGGGGGGGGGACTACAAATGCATAGAGAAGTGTTTTCTCTAGGAATTGCTAGGTCCTCCAGTGTGGCTGTATGGTCAGCTTCTGGCAGAGTCGTGCTGGGGTACCTAGAGATTCCTAAAGAGAACATATTAATCAAATTTGTGAATAAATCTGCAAAAGTCAAAGCCACAAATGTGGAGGACCAACTATACAACTGAATGCTGGTGAGATCCAATTCTTGGGCGTATCCTGTGGCAGTGAGGGTGTGAAAAAATCTCTCTTTTGAGTAATGAAGGGCTTCCTTTGAGTAAACTCTGTGACATGCCTGCACAACATACAGCCTGGGGGCCACTTCTGGCCTACCAAAGGATTTCGGGCAGCCCACAAGGAGGTGGAAGGACTTGAAGGCTCCTCCACTGCTTGGCCTTCTCCTGAGGAGAGGACCAGGCAGAGGAGGAGAAGGATGGGTGAACACTTGCCCTGCAGGGCTCCTCTGCCATCCAGCCTTCACCTGAGGAGAAGGCAGAGCAGAGGGCAGAATTAATATTAATAATATTCCAGGTCTTATTAATTAATTAATAATTCATTAAAACCTATCTGCAGCCCAAAGAAGTTCCTTATTTTACCTGCTGCCAAGTCTCATTAATTTAATTCATTGAGACCTATCTGCTCTATAATATAGGAGCTGGAACCTTGTAAGCCTTGCTAGATGTTCTAAGGCTTGCTGTGACCAATTTCTTGCTCATTTTGAATATGCAGTCACATATCTGTGCAAACTTGGATGCTATAAATTTAACAGAGTCAGGCATGGACTCAGCTAGGACACTGTACAGTCATGTTTTTATTTTGTCCTTGAATTTGTACAGCCTGAAGATATGGATAAACTACTTGGAAAGCTGAAGCCAACCTTTTCCATTTTGGGTCCTTGTTGTGCCTTGTTATTGAAATCAGTTGATGCATGTGACACAGTATTGTACCAGTAATACTGGTTGCTTGTGATTTTTTCCAGGCCCAATATGAATGACTGGATTTTTTTTCCTTTAAAAATCAAAGGTACTTGGAGCCAAAGTATGTGAAGGGCTGCCAACAAATTTAGCAAACTGACCATACCACTTGGTTGATGGGCAAAGGGGACAGGGCCTGTTCAGCAATGAGATCATATTTATGGAATTTTTTCACTGCTCCATAAGAGGAACCCTGCAAAAAACACTAATTGTTCTGAATTGCTTCTTCTTATTTTGCTGCCATTAATTTATCGCCTTCTGAAATGATTTAATGGGTTTAGCCGAGTAAAATGTTGCTATTGTTATTGTCATCCTTTATGGATGCTATTACTGCGTTTTTTATGAGCATTTATTGTGTTTTATGCTAGTTTTGTCTTAAAATGAGTACTCAGGTTGTTGGAGGCAGTTAGCTTACACATTGTAAACCGCTTAGGGAGTGCTTAAGTCCACTAATAAGCGGTATAGAAATGTACTTGCTCTTGTAGTTGCTATTTGTATAAATAAGATGAGGTCTTGACCCTGAAAGGTAGTTTAAAAATATTTGCGATAAAGGTAGAACTACAGTAGAACTACAGAAGCAAACAGGATTCCTCTTATACTAACGAAGGAGTGTCAGAATTTAAAGCAGTTCATTGTCGCCCTATTGGTGCCTGTCTCTTGATACGCATACCGCTTTCCCCTGATTTGCTACTGCTTTTTATCAACTGCTGTGTCAGAAGTCGCATTCTGGGATGGCAGACTGTGGAAAATTAAAAGTGTGTGCTAGTAATTGTGGACTTCATGGTTGGCAACTGTGGTAATTATCTTGCAACTGGGAGGCAGATAAAGATTAAAGATGCCAAGCAATCTACTTTCACACTTGCTAAAGTGGCATGTTTTGCAGGAGACCAGTAAAATCAGAATTAAGAATGATAGTGGTGGCTAATTCCACCACCACCACCCCCAGTAAAAATGAAACCATTTTATTCATATCAAATGGGAGCCATGATGTTATGGACCTATTGTTTCTATAGAAATCTAGCATGAATAGGCTTTCTTTTCCATAAGAAATTATGTCAAAACTCTTTCTTGAGGATTGACCACCTGACCAAATAAAAGAAGTCTAATCTGCTGTGACTTCAATGATATTAATATCACAGTGTAATGTATATAAATATATAAAAAATAGGCCAGGCAAAATGGAATTGGTAGCTTATAACATTATAGAACGACTGCTGCTACATAATTAGACACATTAAAAAGGCTGTGCAATTTTACCATTTGAACACCCATCACAAATGCATTCTGAGCATCTCAGCTTCCTTTTGTGAAAGCCTCCAAGTTTCTAGCTGTTCAGGTTGCAAAGATGTGCTCAGAATCAGATGGATAATCCAGAATAGAATTGAGTAGGTTTGTTTCCATTGCCTAAAGTCTAATCTGCACTGCACAAATGATGCCGTCTGACACCGCTTTAACTGCCATGGCTCAATGCTATAGAATTCTGGGATTTGTAGTTTGTTGTAACACCAGTGCTTTCTGACAGAAAAGGCTAAATAGCTCATCAGACTACAAATCCCAGGATTCCGTAGCATTGAGCCATGGCAATTAAATCCATGTCAAATTGTATTATTTCTGCAGTGCAGATTAGACCTAAGAAGGTGGCTTTTAGGGCACTGCACAGTTCCTTACCCCTTCCTTTGATATTCTGAAGTCAAATAGACACATTTTAATGGTTCAGCATCAGTCAATTTGGGTTGCTCCCAACATAATAACAAAGACTTTACTTTGCTTTTCTAGTGTGATACCTGGACAGTAACATTCTGGACAGTAACTGAATAATTTTCTCTTTCAAATGAATCATTTAATGGCAGTAGACTATGCATCTTAAAACCAGCTACCTGCAGAAGTCATGGCTAATGGCAAAAGAATGCCCCCTTTAAATGAGATAGCAGGGCACAGAGCGGAGTCAATCCAAACATTTGCAAATGTTGTAATTGTTATAGCTGAGTTCTTAAAGATATCAGGAGGCCTAATAAAATTTGACAGGAGTCCTTTGATTTGTGTCTCTCACATTTATTATGTATTTATAATATAAGATATAAGCACTTTTTTTCCTTCCTTTTTGTCTCCTAGTACTTTCCAAGCTACCCTCCAGCAATGCCTGGAATACCACCTATGCTTCCACATTCGGGTCCCTTTGGGTCACTTCAGGGAGCATTTCAGCCGAAGGTACAAATTTATTATTGTTATAGCCTCATTAAAATGTGTCACTAGAGTGTTCAGATGTTATGAATAAATGCACATGATCAAATGACCATTTCCAATAAGAGTCTCCCCAACCACCCCATGCCACTTATCATGAAAGGCAATTCCTCTCTTATTGCTTACCTAGATGTGAAGGGGTGTGGGTATAGGAGGAAGATACTGTAATGGTTGCATAATGTGAAAAATAATGTGCATAGTCTTTGCAGCTTATAGAATACATAAGTGTACAGGGGTTTTTTGCCTCCAACACCCACATGGCAGAACGTTCTCTATGGCCATCAAACTGGAGCCTTACTCTGATCAGACAGTTCCAGTGATACTGATCAGTAGAATAACTCCATTTGTGAAATTTGCAATTAGCTATTTTCTTACCCTTATTAAACTAATGTCAGCCAAGGAACAATAATGAAGAAAGTTATGTTTTGTGGAAATCTGGCTTGAAAAATTAAAAACTAAACAATCTATCAAAAATAAACCATGAGCTTAAGAAATATTAGAATCATAGCGGTGGAAGAGACTACAAGAGCCATCCAGTCCAACCCCCTGCCATGCAGGAATTCTCAGTCAAAGCACCCAACAGATGGCCATCCAGCCTCTGTTTAAAGATTTACTAAGAAGGAGACTCCACCACACTGAGGGAGTGTATTCCACTGCTGAATAGTCCTTACTGCCAGGAAGTTCCTCCTAGTCAAGGTGGAATCTCTTTTCCTGAAGTTTGCATCCATTGTTCTGGGTCCTGTTCTCTAGAGAAGCAGAAAACAAGCTTGCGCCTTCCTCAATATGACATCCCTTCAAATATTTAAACAGGGCTATCATATCACCTCTTAACCTTCCCTTCTCCAGGCTAAACATCCCCAGCTCCCTAAGTCTTTCCTCATAAAGCATGGCTTCAGCATTTTAGTCGCTCTCCTTTGGACACGCTTCAGTTTCTCCACATCCTTTGAATTGTGATGCCCAGAACTGGACACAATATTCCAAGTGGGGCCTGACCAAAGCAGAATAGAGTGACACTATTATTTCCCTTAATCTATACACTATACCTCTATTGATGCAACCTAAAATTGCATTGGCCTTTTTAGCTGCCGCATCGCACTGTTGGCTCATGTTCAACTTGTGGTCTGCTTGGACTCCTAAATCCCTTTCACACGTAGTTACATTCAGCCAGGTGTCCCCCCATCCTATATCTGTGCATTTCATTTTTCTGCCGTAAGTGCACTTCTCCATGTTGAATTTCATTTTGTTAGCTTTGGCCCAGCTATTCAGGTCATTTTGAATTTTGATCCTGTCCTCTGGGATATTAGCTACTCCTTCTAATTTGATGTCATCTGCAAATTTGATAGGTATGCCCCCAATTCTGTCATCCAAGTCATTGATAAAGAGGCACCCTCCTGTCCTGTGTGTCTTGTCTGTACCCATCCTTGTTCTCTCACCAGAAATCCAAACCCTGAAGCATGGCAATTAGTAGAAACATGACCTGCTGAACTGTAGCTAAAGTGAAATTTAAACTCTTTGTGGAAGTGGACCATGCTCACCATGGACAGTTTCTGAGTTGAATACTAGGCAAGAAGACATGGTGTTGGATTCTGCTTTGGTTTTCTAGAGTTTTAGCAAGGGGGTACATAGCTTTCATGCTGTGGTGCAGATACCTTGCCTTATCCAGTTCAAGTATCAGTTTCATTGGTACTAGGGGAAAGTTTCTTTGCATTTCACAATTAACTACACTGAACTTCAGTGAGTAGGGACCACTTGTAAATTAGTATCATAAGAATTCTGCAGACTTCAGAGCAATGATACAATCGGCACCGGAAATCAATCAATCCAAATAGCAGAGGATAGAATGGCATTATAATGCATTAAACTATGGGGCAGAGAGGTAAAGAGTTGTATACCTTTAGCAGATTACACCAGGAGCCGCTGCTTACTGTTTACACAATTAAATATGTTTAATATGTTTGTTTAAATTTCACTCTTACAGGCTCAGTGATACAGGGCTTGAGATTCCTCTTTTTTTTTTTCATTTGCAGTCTTTAATTTATAAAAAGACATTCTCAGTGTTCTAAATATACAGATATGCTGTCATTCTGTAGACATCTATAAAGCAATATAAGGGAAAACAGTCTGCAGAAGCCATATTAGCTGCTGCAGGCTAGCTGCTGCAGTCTCCATAGTTTTTTAGGGGCTATGCAGACTGCTCCTAAGGGGCGGCCTGCAGCTGCCTCGAGCTGTGCCAGATCAGGGCCGCAGCAACCACACACCACACCCCCGATCTGACCTTTCCAGGACCCAAAAAGGAGCCGCAAAAAGCAGCTCCTGTTTGCACTCTGGAAAGGGTGCGATGGCTGCAGTGCCGTGGCTTTAATGCGCTCCTTTGGCGCTGCGTCATTTGGATACAGCGCCAGAGGATTGCTATGACGCTGTGCGCCATGTGGAGCAGCGCGCGGTGTCAAAGACAACCCTGACTGGGACCTAAATTTCTAGGTTTCTTTAAATCATATGTATATCCTACTCTTCTTCCAAGGAATTCAAGGCAGAATCATGAGGCTTTCCCATTTTATTCTCAAAACAGTCCTGTGTTAAATGGAGAAATAGTGACTAGCCAGGTTCTTGCAATGAGCCTCATGGAGAACGGGTTCCAATATTCTGACCAACATCCTACTGACCTCCTAGAGGAGCAAAAATCTCCACCAGTCTACTGGTACTCAGGGGTTAAAGATTGTTGGGTCTTCCTGGCTATGCACACTGCACAGGAACACTAGTGCACAATCCAGCTTCTGTCTTTTAAGGTGAATGATGGGTGACATTAGGCCAGGAATTGTTACTTAGTTACACAGATGTAACTAAGTAACCAATGTAGAACATCAGTACATATTTAATATACAAGTTAATATGAGGTCTGTGTGTACATACAGTTTTTGTGCCTCTTCAGTCTTTCTTACAATTATTAGTGCACATATATTGTCTTTTAATATGGCCAGAAGAAGATCTTACAAATATTTTGTGGCCAAAATGTGTTGGGATAAAAGCATTTTATACCCATTGAAATTCTGTCTCTCACACCAATTTTTATTGGAAGTTTCCAGTTCTTTCTGCCAAATGAAATTACATTTTTCTTTCCATTGTGTACTCTGTGTTCAGAAGCTACCTGCCTAGCCCCCATTCACAGTGTCATGTAGGTGTCTTCTTTGGCTGAATTGGGAGTATGTGAACAGGCCTACATTCCCTGTAACTTGCTGCAATAAATTATTCATTTTCCTGGAGAAATGATAAAGTCTTTGGAGCAAGGCAAAGACCCACACAAATCATCCTAACCTTTTTCTTTTCAAACTTTCTTCTTCCTCCCATGTGGCTGCTTGCTTAAGCCCTAGATCATCATGACACACACATTTGGTGGCTGACCAGGGCATAATGAATTCTGTCCTCCTTGCCCCGTGAAGCAAAGAGTTTGTTTTCATTTCCCTCCCCACTTCTCATATCACTTCCCTGAGGCCTCATATGTAAATCCCCACCACATGAATCCAACCTGACTGCAAACTTCTTAGCTACTTTCCCAAAGGCCATTTCTCATGAGCTAAGAACTTGAAAAGGTCAAAAGTATTCAATTTACTTTACCAAAGGACACATTTCCATCTGTCTTCAGGGGGACAGAAGGACCAAAGGGCACTCTATCACTCACACTATTAATGTGATGTGACCTTAAAATGCATCATAGCTGTTATTTTTGCCTCCTTGCCATCAGCTTACAAAAGGAGTCTGACAGCCCTCTGCTTACAGGGATTTTCCTCCCTTCCAAACACAACTTTGCTTCCCCCCCCCCCCCCGCCCCTGTCTCTTTTTCTTTGGATTTTTAAAATCACCCTTGGCCTGCCATGTTTTAATTACAGAGTACATTCACAGATTCTTCCTTAAAGCCTCCCTGTGTGATATCTGACAACAGCTTGGCCTGCATCAGGGGTTAAATATCTGGTTTGGGACTCTGCTAAACTTTCTGTATGCATCCTGGAAGAAAACAGGTGGGAAGGAATAGACTGCTTGCCATCCCCTCCAACAAAACAAAACAGGGTTCCAGCAACTGATGTCCAACAGGCAAGTCACATCATAATGGCCACACAGATGTGTAGCATAAGGGCTTGTTTAACTGTTGTGCTATTTAATCTAGAGGATAGCAGCCAGGCAAATAGGAACTATTGATATTCTGGTTTATTGTATGGCTTCCAAACATACAGCTTCTTCCTCCATAAATTTGCAGGTCCAGTTGTTGTTGTTTAACCTGACTTGAGGCATGCACAGTCACATCCATGAACATCTAACAAAATGTGTTGTACCTAAAACACACAAATCAAATGAGGAATTTGGGGACAATATTAAATAGCCAGTTTAATTTCAGCTGAAAAGAATTAATAAGAATTTAGCAAAGTGTCATAGAATCACAGAATCTTAGAGTATTATTATATTATTAGTAGTATTAGTATCCCACTCTTTTCCCCAGAACTGGGACTCAGAGCGGCTCCACAATATTAAAAGAACAATACAATTAAAAACATAGAAAAAAGGGGCATTAAGAGGAATTAAATTATTACAATATTAAAATAGATTGCTATTAAAAGAATAAAATACATTTTTAAAAGATAAAACCATTTAAAACACTTCAGTTTACTAACATTCTGTTTTAAAGGCCTTACTGAACAGATAGGTCTTAGCCTGCCAGCAGAAGACCAACAAGGAGGGAGCCATTCTGGTCTCCCTGGGAAGGGAGTTCCACAGTCTAGGGACAGCCACCAAGAAGGCCCTCTCTTGCATCCCCACCAACCGTGCTTGTGATGGGGGTGGGACTGAGAGAAGGGCCTCTCCTGAGGATCTCAGAGCCCGGGCCAGTTCATACCCAAGTTGGAGTTGGAAGAGACCACAAGGGCCATCTAGGTCAGCCCCCTATTGTATACAACTAAAGCACTCTTTGCCACGATTGGGCAACTATCCCTGGAAAATGCCTGTTTAAACCCCCAATTTTCCCTGTGTGATAAACTCCTAAGCCTATCTCTGCAGTCATGAGGACTGGAAGCTTTTTATCTTTAGAAGCTGGGTATCACAAGAGAAAGGCTGTGGACCCAGTTGAAAATTGGGGATTAATCTCAGTAAGGCCTACAGTTTTGGTGTGCCTTTCCCTCCCTTCCAGTAACAATAATGAGAACTTGTAGTAACATTATATTAACCCAAATAAAATACGCTTGCCAAATATCTCAAATTGCTATGTTGTCATGTGAACTAGCCATACCATTTGCTAACACTGCATCAAAACATACGGCTGTTTCTATTTTTCCTTGTAGACTTCAAATCCAATTGATGTAGCAAGCAGGCCTGGTGCTGTACATCACACTCTTCTTCAGAAGACACCAGGCGTAAGTACAGTGTGTAACTTTTCTTCTTGTTTTTATTTCCCTATTACAAGTTTGGCTATATTTTCTGTTTGCAGTGAAATTCCTTTTTTATATTTTTGCATTGAACAAACATCATGACCAGTATCCTTTAGTATAGTACACATTATGGAAACAGGTTGACATTTTTGTCCAGCATGGAACATTTGCAGTCAGGCTATCAATGTGGATTTGTGCATGCAGTGTCATTGGCCATTTGGTTATGTATATGAATGTACATTCAGTTGTGCAACTTTACCATTCAAGACAAAAGTTGAGTAGCATAATCAATGCATAATTCCACACATGGAGATTTCTGCTATGTCTCAATCCCTATGTGGGCTCTTGATCCATATTTTGATGTAGAATAAAAGGAGGTTTCTTGTTTATCATAGGCTGAAATCCTGTTAGTGACATATACACATATAATGTGGGTTGACATGAGCATTTTATTTTATTTTATTTTATTTTAGACACTGAAGACTAATATACTTAGTACCTTCTTGTAGAACATCCTCACTTCAATCACAGAAGACAGGTTTGAAGCAGCTCTCACCATTCACAAGCCAGTAAAATTCTCTAGCACTTCAAAACTACCTTCTGTGGTGGGGGTACATGGCACTGTACAGGTAGAGCGTTATCCTTTTCCCAGGCAAAACAGAATTCTAGTCCAAATAACTCTGTTTTTGCTATATTTTCTCTACTTACTTACTTCTCTTCTCTTCTCCTGAACAACATCCCTTACTTTTTCTCTGTATGGAAAAGTTTTCAGGGAAAACTGATCTGTTTTTCCTTATTTTCCTTAGGTGTCAGACCCCTATCGGGCTCCCGTACGAGTAAGTAAGGTTTGTCAGGGATTTTTTAACTCTACTCTTTATACAAGAACCATATATATATACATGTGAACATTTATGTGCATGCAATACAAGGCAGGCTTAGTGGGTTTTAATTTTCTTTTGGAGGGGATTGCAAGGTACGTAGATGAAATAATACTACAAAGTCATTGAAGGTTCAGACTTGAGCAAGTAAGCACTTTTTAAAGTCCTGTGACAGTATTATGGATGTGATTGTTAAATCAATGCTATGGGTGGGGACAGCCAGTCAGGAAACACCCATTACACAGAAACTAAATATGTTAAAGGACATGTAACTCACTCAAGAACCTAATACAAGGCAGAGATTGGGTCTAAGCTATCAACTACAGCCCTGCTCTCTTGAATCCTCAAGTCTCCCTCTCATTCAGAACCAGCATCCTAGCAATTTTGCTCACAACCAGAACAAACACAAAGAGATTGCTTCCCTGCTTTCTCCTGTCCTTGTGGGTTGGCCTACAGGCCTCCCTAATATTTTTCATTGCTGTCCATTGCTCTCTGCACCCAACTCCCGGTTTCCATACTTCCATTCAATTGCGCTGCCAGCCCTCGCCTTTCCATTTCCTCCGCAAACTCCATTGGGTCACCTTCCAGTCCAGCCCCAGTTCTTCTCTGGTTTCCCCACTGGCATTGCCCAACCACCTCCCTTACAAGGCTGTGACAATAGGTCTGTTCCCAATTTCCTTCCTTTTGG
This sequence comes from Urosaurus nigricauda, assembly GCA_034509955.1. NCBI lineage: Eukaryota > Metazoa > Chordata > Lepidosauria > Squamata > Phrynosomatidae > Urosaurus > Urosaurus nigricauda. The sequence goes on along the minus strand of JAOEGL010000014.1, from coordinate 20,004,511 downwards.
GGATGGGGTAGGGATTAAAAAATATAGCACTGGCCCCAGCCACCAGTCATCTTGACTTGCAATGTAAGTTGCTGGCTCCAAATGAGGCCTAGAGCCATTCAGAGAAATAGGATAGCAAACAGCTGCAGACATGCAATTTGTCTTGAGGCACTCACAGCTACAGGAAGGGCAGGTTGTGTGTGTGTGTGTGTGTGTGTGTGGTTGTTTTTTAAGGTAAGAGCCAGCGGGGCATAGTGGTTTGAGTGTTGGACTATAGAAATTATCACACCAGGGCCAATGCAACAATAATTGAGGTAGTGAAAAGAGAAAAGAATAACGGTGCTATAGCCATCAGTATTTTCACACAGTCACACTCTTGCACAGAAACGATAGCCAAAATGTATAGAATTGCATGATTGCTTTCTGCACGTATCATATAATGATTTGATATTACATTGAAATTGATCATTGTACACATACATGGTTTAAATTTTAAATTTCCCAGGCTGCTTCCTTCAGCCCTTTAAATTTCAAATGTCCTTGGCTGCTGCCTGCAGCCACTTTGAAAATGAACAATCCCCAGCTGGTTCCCTTTAAATTTTAAATGTTCCTGGCTGCTGCCCACAGCCACTTTAAAAATTAACAATCCCCAGCCAGTTCCCTTTGAAATGTAAAGATGCCCAGCTGTTGCTGCCTCTTTAAAATGCTCGGATTGCTTCCCCAGTGCCATGGCGGAAGCGTGATTGGCTTTCACACCCTGTCAATCACTCTTCAATCGCGGTATTGGGAAGCTTATTCACGGGATGTCCCGTGAATAGTTTGTTCCCATTTAATTGCTGTTTCTTCCTGGGAGAAGTCTTAATTGAGCGCAACATCATCTGAAAATCTGATGTGCAATCACACAATCATCCTGAGAGTATGCCTTTTTCTTCCCCCTTTTCCCCCTGTGTGATAATGTCCTAAGACGCTGGAGGCCAGGGTTCAATTTCCCATTCATCCATGAAACCCACTGGGTGACCTTGGGCAAGTCACAAGCTCTCAGGCTCAGGGGAAGCCCATGGCAAACCTCTTTTGAACAAATGTTGCCAAGAAAACCCTATGAAAATCCTTAAGGTCGCCATAAACAGGAAATTATTTGAAGGCACACAACACCAAACCAATGGGGGCCTCATGGCCACAGAGGTAGCATTGTGTCTTCCTTTTCTTTTCCATCTTAAAAAAAATTAAAATAGAGGTTGGGAAAATGGCCCCAAATCCCCCAAAACGACTCACTGAAACAAAATGTTTGGAACAGTGAGTAATCATTTGTAATAGGATCAATCACGGAATCCTAGAGTTGGACAAGACCCCAAGGGCCATCCAGTCCAACCCTATTCTGTCAACAGGAAGACACGATCAATGCACTCCTGAAAGATGGCCATCCAGCCTCTGTTTAAAAAACCTCCAGAGAAGGAGACTCCACCACTGTGTTCTACTGTCAAACAGTTCTTACTGTTAGAAAGTTCCTCCTAATACGTGATAAAAAGGAATGTTGTTCCACTTTCGTTACCCCCCAAAGTAACGGGTTACTGGTTTAATGAGGATGGAATGACATGAAATAATATAATGAATTGCATTAGGATGAATGCCGGTTTCTGGGGAACAGCAATTTTTGTGGCCTTCTCAGAAACATAGCATTGGCCACTGTGGGAAATGGGGTGCTGGGAAGATTTGCCTGATTCAGGAGGGCTCTGAAATACTTACCATGTTTTAATAGGAAGAGATACAGGATCAGTCCTACCTTTTTCAGTTGCCTAACAGAAGAATTTTTTTTCACTTATCCCTAAAAGAAGCAAGTGTCTGGGCAGATGATCCTTTTAGGACTCATATTTAATGACAGGAAGGTGACTGAAATAGGCCCTGTTTCCTGGGGAGCTCAATCTTATCTGAAAATATGGCATACTGTAAACTACTCAGGACTCTTAAAGTCGCAACTCACCTGTAAATAAGACAAACAAACAATCAAATCAAGTAGCCCATTTGAAATGGACTACAAAAACAGCCTAGTGGGTCACACTCCCCTCCCTCCAGCTTTGAGAATGAATTGAGAGATCAGGTCATGGGATGATGATGATGATGATGATGATGATGATGTTTATTTATAACCCGCTCCTCTAATAGAATACTCGGAGCAGGGTACAGCAAATTAAAAGAGACAAGAATAAAACAGCAGTCAAATCCCTTCCCAACCTCTCCCCCCCCTTAAGACTAGATTAAATCAAAACTAGTTAAAATTGACATCTGTTAAAAAAATTTAAAATAATAAAAATAAAGTGCAGTTGATGGGCAGTATAAGTGCAATCCCCAGTGGGTGAGATCAGAAGGTTTGAACAGAGGGACAGCTAAATTTAATCCCCTGATGCCATTTACATTTTCATTTGCATTATTAGGGTCGGGGGTTGATGATATATTATTCCCTCTTCAGGGGAAGGCCTGCCGGAAGAGATGCGTCTTTAAAGCCTTTTTAAAGCTAGTCAAAGATGTAATGAGACGCATCTCGTCCAGCAGGTCATTCCAAAGTTTAGGGGCGGTAGCTGAGAAAGATTAAATGTTCTCCCAGCTGTACAGAGGGTGCTGTATTACAATTACTTTCCTTTGTGTAAAGATAACTACAACTGTACATTTCTGACAAAGACAAACCAATTTATATTATCACTGTGTGAATGGCTAGTCTCATTTTCTGTGCTAATTTAGCAAGAGAGGGTTTTAACTGCACGTTAGTGGCATTTTTGGTCAAACCTCAATTTTATTTTATTTTGTATTTTGCAGAAACCTGGCAAGTGGTGTGCTGTTCATGTACAGATTGCTTGGCAGATCTACCACCACCAGCAGAAGATAAAGGTAAATGAGTGGATTAATTCAAGAGACGAGAAGCCTTTTGAGCGTTGTTCCCACTACTACCTCCAATTAACAAACAAGTAGCTTCTTACAGTGTTGCTTTTGTTTGTAAGGTGTGGAATTAATTTAGCCTTTCTATCTTTTAACATCTATCATGGAGCTATAAATGGTTGCGCTTGTCTGGCGGGGCAGGGCAGCCTGGTAGCAAAAACAAGTGCAAGGCATTAATATGCAACCCAAAGGAGAAGATCAGAAGAAAAGCTGGGAGGTTTGTGGGGAGGGCGGGGGCATACAGAGCACACGTGTTTAATATCATTTCCCTTCTGCACTAGTACCTCCTGTGGAATATGGAGTGTTATCCTGTTCAGAGTGAAATGAGCGGTACGGTGAAGGACATTTTACAAAACATAGAGCAGGCGAGTAGAATGACAGTCAATGTGTCAGAGGTGATTGGGGTTTTTCTTCTGCGGTGTTGTGTGGAGGGGAGGGATGGAGGGGGACTGTGGAACTGGTGAGGTAAGAATGTTAGGAATAGCCTGTTTCCTATGCCCAAGTGATGCCCTCAGAATTTTACACTTGGAAGATTCTGAAGTCCACAGTCTTCATATCTTGAGTTATGCCACCTATATTGCTCATGAGCATGTTACTGAGGATTGCAGTTAAATTCAACAAGGAAAGACTTAAAATGTGCTAGTCAGAACATGTACTAATTATTGCACTTAAACCATAAACATTTCATTGCCTTGTTGTGGGATCTTCTCACTCTCTAGGAGTAGGTAGAAATTAAGTGTTGACTTAGCTACAGAAATTGCCTGTACTTCAACAATGTCGGTTTAGCAGCCACCATAGATTAATTGTGGTCACTCAATTTCTGCAGATGTTCTTTGATAACTACCACATGATGGACAGATGTTTAGGGATTGCCAGAATTCTAGGTGTCTTGAATAAAAGCAGATTTAGAGTCAGAGGAGCTGTTTTTACTTTTTATACCATTATCTCACTACTATCAGCACTACTTGCTTTGTGTTTTGCTCATTATTTTAATACGAGTATTAACCACCACAGCTGCATAACTAAGTTCTCAAGAGAAAAGATAAAATAGGGTCAATCCACAATAAAGATACACCTAATGGCAAGTCTTCCTTGATTTAAATGGGACTGGATTGAACTCATTGTCACTTTCACTGACTGTACTACTTTTTTAAAAAAATTATTTTTAATACTATTATTTTTAACAGAAAAAAAGAGATGCATCCTTTGGTTGAAACTGGTAATGCTTTCTAGCAATCAAAATATTTCAAAATAGCTTGTGATCCAGAGCTTTCCAGAAATACTAAAATGGTTAAGGCAGTGTTGTAGATTTTTGCCCCATAGTAGCCAAAGTAATGTTGTAGCCAATATACACATCCAGACAGAACCATAAGAGCCTTTCTTCTGCATGGTTGAGTGCCAGTGTTTGAGTTCATAATAGCTCTAGTTATAGCCTCTCAGGTACCTGGAAAAACTTTCTTACCCGAGACTCTTCATTAGGAGCTATGCAGTTAGTCCGATTAACTAGATAAACTAGTGTCAAATGCAGTTTTGATTGAGAGTCTAAATTGGAAATAAATGTTTCAAGAGATGTGCAGGAGAACCTAATGAAATGAAGGAAGTTGGAGTGTGATGATGTCCTGTCACAGCTTTTGTTTTTCTAATCATTACCAGTGGACAGAAGAAGCATGGCTATTGCTTTTTTGATAGCAGCTCTACAGTGTCCTGCTCCTATTTGCACAGTGCTGAGTTCAGTAGCAGCAGAATACAGACCACCCTTTCATAGGACTCCAATATCTGTCACCCCTTTTGGGGAAAGTGTACCAGTCCTCACTGGGATGCTGTCACTGTCTAGTCATTTTATTGTAGACTAGTTTTCCAAGTGTGGGAAGGGGTGGTCTACCATTATAAACTTTTGGAAATGAATGGTTCCATGCAGCACTATGAAAGCAAACAGTGGATTCTCTGCTCATCTTTCTGTTCCTCAAGTCTTTGATTTTCTTGGCCCCAGGAAAAGGGAAGTCTACACACATCTCCTTCTTTCTCTTTCTGGCTATGTCTCTCTGTAATGAAGCCATCAAGTACACAATTTTGCCATCCAACTCCTTGAGATTTGGTTCTGTCTGCAGCACTTGGCCCACTGAATACTTTGTGTCGTGGCGGGACTGCAGGCAGATCTGAGGGGTGCAAGATTCACTCCATCTATCGCACTGCATTCTCCTGCTGTTTTAACACTGTGAGGCTAAAAGCTCACTTCAGACCTTATTCACAGGGAAGGCAGGAAGCTCTGAGAAGCTGTAGCGGCTGCTGTCAGAGCATGACTTCCAGTATGTGACCACAGATGCTGCTGTCACTCTGGCTAACTCTTTCTGGCAGTGGTCACATAGCTGTGAAGTAGGCCCCCTTTGTTAGCACTCCTTTCCCCTTCCCCTCTCCCCTCATAAAGAAAAGGAAAATGTATAGTAAGATTTGTTTTTGTATCCTTTGACAGCAAATGCAGCTGGATCCCCACAAGCTAGAAATCGGAGGGAAGCTTGACTTATTCAGCAGACCTCCTGCTCCCAGCGTCTTTCCAGGGTTCCACTACCCGCAAGATCTTGCTCGGCCACTCTTTTCCACCACAGGTAAGGCAGACTAAGTGTCTGTTGGCTAAGCATGGATATGTGCAGACACCATCCCTTCTCCCTATTTTAAAGAATATGTTGCAAAACTGAAACAGGAATACCATAAACCTTGTAGGACCTTTGTCAGAAAGTTTTTCACCTATTAAATTGCTGTATCAACTTTCTGTATAATAGTAGGAAGCCTTTCAGCAAAAATGTCACTTACAGTGCAATTGTATGCATGTCTACTCAAAAGTGAGCCCATCTGTTTCAGTGGTCTTGCTCTCAGATTAATGCAAATAGGACTGCACCATTAGAATCTTGTCTACATTCAATAATAATAATAATAATAATAATAATAAAATTTATTTATATTTCCCGCCTCTCCCTAGGGATCGAGGCGGGATTACAGCATTTTAAAAACACAGTACAATTCAAACAACATCCTAATTACATGGGGTTAAAATTAAAATCAATTGAAATCAATATCTACATCAATCATAGGTCCATGGAGCATTCAAAGGGGCATTAAATAAGGTCAGATGGGAATGCCCGCCGGAAGAGGTCCGTCTTCAGCACTTTTTTGAACGCTTCCAGTGTAGGTAATTGATGGATCTCTTCCGGCAGGTCATTCCATAGCTTTGGGGCCACAGCGGAGAAAGCAGTACGAGATGTCGATATTAATCTCGTATGTACCTGGTTTAGTAAATTTTTGTCGCTCGTTCTTAGGGTGCGGGGCGGATTATGTTGGGAGAGGCGTTCCCTCAAGTAACCTGGGCCCGAGCCATATAGGGCTTTAAAGGTAATTACCAACACTTTGTATTGCGCCCGGAAGCGAATTGGCAGCCAGTGCAAGGACTTTAAGATGGGGGTGATGTGTTCCATCCTTGATGCCCCCGTTACTAATCTGGCCGCTGCATTTTGAATCATTTGAAGCTTCCGAACTTGGTACAAAGGTAGCCCCATGTAGAGCGCATTACAGAAATCTAAACGAGAGGTTATCAGTGCATGTACTACTGTTTCTAGGTCCCCCTTGCCCAAGTAGGGACGTAGCTGGCGTATCAGCCGAAGCTGATACCAGGCACTCCTGGCAATCGCCTCCACCTGTTTGCCTGTGTGCATCTATTGCATCCGGACTCTTTTTTTAAATTTCCCCTTTAAAAAACAATTAACAGTATGGTGGTCATTCCCAACTTTCCATTGACATATACAGTAATCTCACTAACAGTAGACTCCTAAGGTTTTCAAAATAATATTGCAAGCAGAGATTTCCATAATCACTTCATAACACATTGCCTGCCTCCACACACTATTCCTTTTCTAGCTATGGCATAATGCGAGTGTGCATCTCCCATTCAAGACCAAACTCACAAATGCTTTCAAGTCACAGTATTTTCTCCAGACCTTACTTTCAGAGCTTACTCTCCACCATGCTGAGAAGAAGATACCTCCATTTTTTTACGTATTTGACTTCAATATATTATCTGAACTCCACATTCATGTTATGTTTTGCAGTTCACTGTTACATCTCAGTTTTCTTCTCAGTTTTATTTAATAATTTTATATACCAGTTGTTTTTATCTACCATTGGAGTAACGTGTTTCTGGTTAAGATTTGGAGGGACAGGTGTGGCCTAAATAACCCAAAGTCACCATATCCTGCCTGCTCTTGGATGCTAAGCAGAGTCAGCTCTGGTTAGTAATTGGATGGGAGACTGCCAACAGAGACCGGGTGCTGGAGCCTATATTTCAGAGGAAGGAACTGGCAAAACCACCTCTGAGTATTCCTTGCCTAAGAAAACCCTATTAAATTGATTGGGTCACCATAAAGTTACAGGCAACGTGAAAGCACATACAAACACACACACACATATACAGGGGGTTAGTAGGTTGCAACCCTGAACACACTTGATAAGGAATAGCTCCTTTGAACAGTGGGGCCTAGTTTTGAATAAGGATGAATATGTTTTTGCTGCACAGAAATTAAATTAACAAAAACCTTTACTTCAGCATTAGATGAGTAATACCTTTACAATTACAGGGCATCTCAATAAAACTGGTTATCAGAGAAAAATAGGGTGAACAAATATTTCAGCTCTTGTAAAAATGTGAATAAATCTTTTGCTTTACAGTATCTGAATATCTCCTCACCTTATCAAACAAGAATGTAGTTTGTGTGAATCATGGGTTCTGCCACATTGCCTTGTTACGGCAAAAGTCATAACTTATCTTAGGCCCACCTGTCTCTGGGATGAATGTTCAGCTGCCTGGCAAATGTTATATTTAATAACTACCTGACAGCCTACAATGCTGTGCCTGGCTTTCTCTGGAGGATTTCTTTCTTTCTTTTTTTATCCTTATTATTATCAGCTCCATGTAGTCAAGTTTGTAAGCCGTCTCCTTTGAAAAAATCACCCATCCATTATACACCTTCTGAAATCCTAAAGGATTAGAAAGATGACAGCCTCCATCCATCTCAAAGCAGCTGAGCAAGTTGCAATGTTTATAGATAACACCAGGTCCTGTTAGCCACAGTGGCTTTTCTCTCTCGGGTTTCCTTAACTCATTTTCTGGTTGCTTTGAGCCAATTTACCCAATCACTTTTCGATCATCCCAGAGTGAGGTCCACGTGGGACTAGGCCAGTGATTTTCACACAGTGTTCCCAACAGCCCTGCAGTTTTGCAAAAAAGATGATGAAGGGTTCTTTAAAGAAAAAAATAACTCATGGCAACAAACATCCTTGATAAACAGCTTGATCGTTGTTTTATTCTCTTGCAAAAACCAGAGAGCATGGGTCTAGAACTATGAACTAGAACTAGAACTTTTCATGCTCGGTACCAGCTCCACGTTTGAGGGAGTTCTCCATGGAGTATTTTTCTCCCCTTGCTAATATTAACTCAAATCATGTTTGTGACATACACATGCATAACTCAGGATGACATATGCACTTCATTGGCCAGAATCCAATTGATCTCCTACACATTTCTCCTATGGAAGCAGATGCACATTGTTGTCTAATGAGGAATGCCTAAATTAGTCCAAGATTGCAGAAGCAGAATTGTGGATGTGTTGCCATTTTACATGATTGTGCATTACATATGCTCACACTCAGATGTGCACACACATGGATTGTATGAGCATGAACTTTTGGTTGTACACTGAAATGTGAAACCTCACGATTCACCAAATACATGGCTTTGCACAACTGTTCTAGAACTCAGTAAGTATCAGGTTACGCTCTTCTCAGTGTAGGATCTCAAGTCATCTTTGGTATTATTTAAGCATGTATTCATTACCTTCTTCTTCAACATCTGACCACCCTTCCTCAAGGCAGCTTTCAAGTCCGAGGGCTGCTTACTGGCTGGGGGCAAAGTTATAACCAGGCAAGGACCAAGCAAACCCAACTCCAATGAGCCATCTGCATCCAGGTGCTGCCTTGTCTTCCTTCCCACCACCCGTCCTATGTCAGTACACAGACATGGCAGCAACTTGGGGCTTGAAAGTAGCCTTCTGGGGCAAAAGCACCACAGAGCGGTGCATGCAGGGTGTTACACTCTGCACACTTAGCTATTGTAACTTTTCACTTGTGAATCTTTACTAGCCCTGCTTGTTTATGAGGAGAAAGTACAATCGGCCCTTCATATCCACAAATTCTTTATCCATGGATTTAAGTTTGGAAATATTAAAAAAAAAGATACAAACTCCAGAAAGCAAACCTTGATTTTGCTATTTTATATAAGGGACACCATTTTACTATGCCACTGTATATATTGGGACTTGAGCATCCACGGATTTTGGTATTCAAGGGCAGTCCTGGAACAAAACCCCAGTGAACCAAGGGTTCACTGTTCTTCGTATATATCCTACCAGTGCCTTACAGCCAAAGAAGAGACAATGAACTGGTTGCAGGCTTTCCAGAAACCTGCCCCACCTAGAATCTGATCTTGTCTATTTGGCGAATGAACTCAACTTCTGTCTATATTAATTTTGCACCTTGCACTGCGTGCACAAAAATTTGTGACTATCAAAAATTACACGCCCCATAACAGCATCTGTTATACATGGCATAGGAGAAGAAGTCACGGTTTGCACCTCTTTGGTGTACACAGAGCAATAAACCACCTCAGAGCAACTAGAAGATAGACCATCAAGCCTGAAGACAAGGTAGTCACTTTGGGTCCCACATTGTGAGAAGAGCAGGATAAAATCAGATTTTAAAATTAAATAAATAAATTGGACTAGATTAGACTAGACAGGATTACAGTGCATTAGACTGAGTTAGATAGCATTCGATTAGAGAGGAAAGGAGAGGAATCGATTAGCTAGCATTAAAGTAAATTAAATCAGATAATTTTAGATTTGATATAAGAATAGTTTAGATTGCATAACACTAGATTAGACTGTGTAGGATTAAATAGGATTAGCATAGGTTAGCTAGGATAAGATTAAACTGGATTAGATTGGAATAGTTTAAATTGTATACGATACCGTTAGATCGGCCATGATAGAATAGGATTAGATTAATTTAGGTAGGACAAAATTAGATTAATCTAATTTTAACCTATCCTTTCTAATTTAATCCTATCCCATCCAATATCATCCTATCTAATTACATTATACCTAATCCAGTCCTGCCTTGGATTAGATTAGATTAGATTAGATTAGATAGGAGCTTCTTTTTATCCATTTTTGTTTCCTTTAACTCTGAGCCAATTCACACAGACATGTACATCACTTGGTAACTCAGCACTGATAACTAAACCAAATGTATCTCCATTAAATGAACACTACAGTGTTTGAATTAATATGCAGTAGAAAGTTTCAGATATGATGATTAACCACTATAGAACATGACTATGTGCTTAGCAACATTTATTCAGCATACACATCTGAAATTGCTGTTTGACATTCAGCATGTATTCAGCATGCATGTGTGGACCTGCCATTTGACATGTCTGAGATACAAAACTTATTTGTAATTTTAAAAGCTTTGCAAATTAGAAGCCCTTCAGCACATACCTATCCATCCCTCTGTTATCCTCCCATCCCACTTAAATTTAAGTGATAAATTTAAACTCAGTCCATCATAATCTGATTTATACAGTCATATTTTAATTGCCCTACAGTACTGAATTGCCCTACAGTAGACTTGCAGACTTGAAAGCTTAGTTTATCCAAATTACTGGAAACATGTTTATGAAGCCCTTTGGTACACATCACCATTGTTTGTAAGAACACACCTCTCACTGCTTGACCGTGCTTGGCATAACTGCTATTGACATTGTGGAATCCAACTGAAGAAAATGAGTGGTTCAGCTGGAAATGACAAGAACAAATGCAAAATACAAAGTGGCCAATAAAATTTAGAAAGCTGCCAGGAGAGAGCAAATGCCTAAGATTATCTGGATTATGAAGTATAGGTGACCATTTATAATTTATAAACCTATGCTTTTTAACTTGCATATCAGATTTTGCCTATTGCTGATAAAGAATGTTAGTTTGACTGTCCTTCCCTTGAGCCAGCATTCTGGGTTTTTCTCTCTCTCTCTGCTTTATCCTCTGTTTCATTGAGTGAGAGCCAGCAATCTGTTTTATCTCATATTATCGCTATTAGATTTCCTGATGCAGTATTAGTGAGAAACGTCACAGAAAGCCAAGGCAAAATGAAATCTTTTTAATCACCTCTACAATTCAGAAAGAGCAGGAAAGAATAACAACCCTCTGTATTTTAAATTTGACTTTTTTTTCTGACAGTGCTTGTGCCATGATCCTGTTCCCTTTAAGATTCTTGGACTGAGATCCTGTATGGCTCAGCATAGTACACTAGAACAGATGCTTCAGCTGGACATTCAACAACCCCTGGACTTACTGAAGAGTCACTGCAGCCCCCCCCCCTCAGGATTCTGTGGCTGGTGGAGAGTGGGATGGGGGGGATGAGAGAAGTCCCTGTAACCAGACTCAAAATGATTACCTTATTCGAGATTCACTGGGACCTCTGGAGGTCCACTGGGGTCCTCTGGAGATGAATGATATAATCATTCCGCATCTCACTACAAGGACATAGCCAGATATTTCTCCAGTCCCCCTCTGCTCTCCACCAGCCACTGAATGGCCATGTGGAAAGTCACTCTGGGGAGGGCTTTGGTCATTGTGGAATACAAACGTCTGCAATGACCACAAAAATACACAAGCAGATCTAAAGTAGATTTATGTCTGCAAATGCCACTAACAAGATGCCCGCCGCAATACGATCACATAAAAAGGACAATAGAATCCCAAATATGTTAGTAAACTACTATTTTTTAAAATGTGAGATCTGCCCAACGGTAGTCTTGTAAAAGGGTATGTTGGGTCCCTTTAAGTGTCCACAGAAGGAAGTTTTCTTCTTGCTGCTTTATCTCAGGGTATATGTGGCAGGTAGAGAAAGGGGGGGGGGGGAGTTCCAGCATGGAGCTGTAAATGGAGACAAAAATGTGTCAGAAAGCGGACTGATGAACTATAAACAATGCTGAAAAACCTGACAGGCCTTTGTACAGTGGTCCCCGGGTTACGAAAACCCCGGGGTACGAAAGAGCCGGGGCCGCAAAAACGGCCCCGACTTGTGAATAAAACCCCGGGTTACAATTAAAAAAAACCCGCGCGGCCCCTTTAAATTTGCCGCGCGGTCCGGCAAAAAAAGCGGTCCCCCGGGTTACGAATATTTCCGGGTTACGAAAGGTAATCCGGAACGGATTACTTTCGTAACCTGGGGGACCACTGTATTCTCTTGATATGGAAGGTTAAAATCCAAAATCTTCTGATTTGCAGAATTCTGAGGAGCTGTGTTTCTTCAATATTGAGTAGCTGTGTTTCTTGTATTTTATCAAGCTTGTAATTGTATACATGGATTTATTTTTTTGCTGTCTGATCATTTTTAATTTCTATAGCATATTTTTCTGTGACCACAATAAAATTACTGTTATTACTACTACTACTACTTCCATTTTGTAATATGGGTACCATGTTTCCTTAAAGCGCTAGTTTGAGGATTACTGGAAGGCTGGTGGAAAGTATTATCCCACCTGTAAGGCTGGGTTTTATGGTATTAGCCTGATCCTAGAATGGATCTTACACAGGTGAAATTAAGATTTTTTTTTCAACTAGCATCTGTTACAGTTTAGATGTTCTCTCTTACTCCTTCATTAGATACTTGTCTAGATGTATTCTGCAAACATATTTAAAACACAGTGCCTTTTTTTCTTATATCTACAGGTTCTACCCACCCACCTACCACACCTTTTGGATCTTCACCACATCACAGCAGCTTCCTGCCTACGAGCCACTTGGCAGGTAGGTGTAAGTAAAGCCTACCTTTCACATTTATCTAGATACTTTATATATGTCTTCCTGTACATCAGAAATTGGAGTTTTTTACAAACATCTAGAAGCAGTGTCAGAGACTTCACCTGTGCTAAAAGGACAATCCAATGCAAATTTATGGATGTCATCAGAAAACTTGCTTATACATACCCTGTTTAGAGCAGAAATGGAGCAAAAACATCTCCTTAAAATTGTAAAGATTTTTAGGCTGCCTTCCTATAAGCTTCTATTTAAGTGTTTGCTTTGTATTAAATCAGATTTATTTTCCACTGGAAGAACCTCCAGTATATCCAAGTATTCCCAAGTGTGAATTCCTGGCCTCCCAAACAGAAGTAATTCAGCAGTGTGTCCTTTTCAACAGCAGAATTCTCCATTATATTCCCTTAGTTATTGCCAGGCAGATGAAGAAAACTCCATATTTAAGAGTCAAAAGAGACGAACACAGGCATTATTCTTCCAAATGTACATGCAGGCAGGATTATGTAGTCAATGAGATTGCTTGTGCACTCTTATAGTTTCCATAGGGCTGATGGGAAATAAAAAAAATAAAACTCCTACATAAACATGAGCCAGGGCCCAAGTGTTGTCACATCTTTCTATTCCCCAGAATGTCCCCAGGAGACTTAATGAAAATTGGGATTAGTACGCCAGGGACTAAGCATGTGCTTTTCGCAAAGAATTGCCTTGGCAAAGAAAACAAAATGTCATTTTCTCACCTTCCAGGCAGGTGGCCCTGAGAAACCCAAAAGGAGGGCAATATAATGATAATTACTTTTTACTGTGTGTCTCCGACATTGGGCTATAGAAGTATAGTGCCCCCAAATTAGGAATTTCCAGTTTTGGCAAGTGGCCATCAGTAGACTCATTCTTCAAAGGATTTGCCCTATTAGTATCCTGAGTATCTGTGTTGATTATTACATAATGTTCTAGCTACATAATTCTAATGCTACCCAATTACTGGTTAGGGATGACCATGACCTGGCAAATATTTATATCCAATAGTATGTGTTTTTATAGGATGGCTGCCACTCCCACCCTGTCAGTGAATAGGGTTTTAAAAGTTAATTGGGGTACAGGTCATGGTGCTATTTGGAGCTAGCAATTCATTAAAAGACAAGCACACAACTCTTGACATGTCCTACCTATTTGTACTGCTAGAACAAACAGCATGATTTTACTAGCCGTTTCCTTTCAGGTCAAAATGTCCCTGGCAGAATTTTAGCTGTCCTCAGAACATGGAAGTTCCACAAGAAATAATAGAGTAAGAAGGTGGAAGAGACAGCTAGAGAAAATAGGGGAAATACATCATCCAGAGAATGTGGTGTCCAATTAATGCAGAAGTGCTTTGATATTCTGGATGGAAATTTGTAGATTTGTCACATGTTTGTTTCCTGGTCGAGGACTTAGCCCACACAATCCAAAGCAGAGGGGTGAAGAAAAAGGATCAGCATATCAAAGGCCATTTTATACCCTCCTACGTTTCTACACAGGCACCTTCTCCTGACTGTTTCCCACCCCCCAAAACAAATAAAATACCACATTGGAAATCAGTTTACGGTTTTTCATTTTGCTATTGTGATTTCAACAGTGGATCAAGTTTCAGCTCAGTAGCTGTGCCTGTCATTTTGGCTTTTTGGCTGTTAACTTTCAGCTTCCCTCTCTCTTGGCACGCACAGAGCTTAACTCCAGCACCTGTTTCATGGAGTAAGTGCTCAAATCCCTTCTCCATTTTTAACATGCTGGGAATGTTCTGTGCAAAGAACCTTGCAGTGAGAAGGATCAGCTTAAAGTCTGGCCTAATCCTACTTGGATTCAGACCATTAAAAAGAAGAGGGGGAGGGGAGAAGGGGTGCATTTCATTCTCCAGCATTCTTGGCTAAATGCCGGCTAAAACCCTGTTTGCCTTTCCAGATCCATTTAGCAGGTCAAGCACCTTCAGCGGCCTTGGGAACTTAGGCAGCAATGCCTTTGGAGGATTAGGCAGTCATACTCTGAGTAAGTACTGGCTGGGTTACTGCAGACAAACCTCCTCTCCAAAGAAACCACATGCTCACATTGAAAGCAGCTGGTGGTAGTTTGTTTAAAACAAAGCAAAACTTTTTTTTAAATTTCCTATCCTCCATTCTCCTTTTTGGGAAGAAAAACAAAACACTGCACTTAAGTGTTCCAGGTCTCTGTGGCAGGAGCTTTTCCATCATTTGTCCACTCACCCACCAGCAGCCATGCTTCTGTTAGTTTTGCTTGGTTCCTAGAGAAAGTGGGCCCAATGGAAACTCCTGTGCCTGAGATCCACTTTGCACAAGGCATGAGTTTGCTCTCAGGAGTCACCACCAGGTTGGAAGGTGCTTGAAAATATTATTTACACATTATCATGTACATGGCTTCTTTTTGAGAGCTTCTTTAAGCATTATGAGCCCTGATCCAGCCAGAAAAGGAAGAAAAGAAAGAAAGAAGACAATATATTGTAACATTTTCCCTATTTTTCAAAAAGCTAAGCTAAAGATGCAAAACCCATCAAATAGCACCAATGATCTCTTTGGAAGCAGGGGAAAGCATAGAGAGCTAGACTTGGTCCTTACTCCACCTCTAGCTCATCAAGACAACCTGGATTAGACTTTTCAGTGTTGTGAAGAACACTCTGTGCATCTGTTTCATGGTTTTGGAAAATAAACCATCATTATGCAATGACTTATATATAAACATATTAATGTAAACACTAAAAAAGTGGTATCAGTGTTGGTAATCCATGTACTTTTTCCAAGGCAAGCATATGGACAAGATAGTACAGCAATTACAGGAGCAAAGGAAAGGAACAACATAAAGCAAATGCCCCTGCCTTATATTAGATGACACCATTTGTCATTGTAGCTCAGTATTGATTACACTGACTGGCAGCAGCTTTCCAGGATTTCCTTCCCTAACACTACCTGAAGATGCTAGGGAGTGAATAAGCGACGTTTTGCATCCAAAGCATGTGTTTTATCACTGAACTGACAGCCTTGAAAAAGACAAGTGGCTAGTCTCGCCATAACCTGTTCATTTTATGTAGTGATGGGATCATTTGAAAATAAAGACCTTATAAGTACTAATCATTGCAGCCAAGCCAATGCAAAAATTACATTGAGCCAACTGTGGCAGGATGTTTTCTGTGGTAGCACCTTAATGGTGAAACACCCTCCCCAAGGGGATGTGGGCTGGCTCAGTAATGACTGAGCTTTTGACAGGAATTGTATTCTTCTTTAAGGCCTTTAGCTTTTCAAAACTGTAGTCTGTTTTTAAGGCATGCTCTGTTTATGTTTTGTTTTTATATTGCCATTTGATTCTTTAGGGAGGCTGGTGGATTGATGAGTATTTTTAGAAGCCTTTATAAACCATAATTAACTAATAAAATCTAGAGATGGGTGCAGATATTGTTCCTCTTTTATATGCTTGTGGCTATCCTGTTTGTGATGGGCACAGATATTGTTGTCCCTTTCTTCCATGTTTGTGGCGGTCTCTGCTGCTGCATCTTCCAAAAGCAGACTTGCATCTTCAGAGGTAGCTTGTAAGTGACCCTGAGTAGCACAAAAACAAAGTTTCTTCACTGAGTCTAATGAGGCTTTCTGGGAAAACAGCCTGTTTAGAACCAGGCTTGTTGCATTCAAATAAGTCCACACAAATATTTTGTAGATACCTTGGAAAGAGGTTAGTGTTAAATAAAGGAAGACTGCAACATATGTCGTCTCTGGAACTGCACAACCAGAATCATTGGGGATTTTAACTCTGTGTGGTATCAGAGAAAAATAATGGAAAACAGGATTTTCAATAGTTTACCGTGGAGAATGGCACGCTTTTAAATACACCCACACCCCTCCATTTATTCTTGAGGAAGTTGTTTTCAACATTGTAAAGAGCAACTCATTAAGATAACATGCTACATGCATGACACCTGTGAGTAGCATTTGTAGGGGGAAAACGTGTTATGACTTGTGCTGCAGAAATAATGCAGTTTGACACTGCCTTAATTACCATACAATTCTGGGATTGTAGTTTAGTAAGATATTTAACCTCTTTCGGAGCGCTCTGATGCCACAACAAAACTACAAATCCCACAATTATATAGCATTGAGCCATGGCAGTTTAAGTGGTGGCGTCAAAGTAGATTATTTCTGTAGTATGGATGCAGCCCTAGTCAGAGCTGCTTCCCATTAGTTACTATTTGTAGCAATGGCAACCATGCCAGTTTAGTCAAGGTTATCACACCAGGAAAACTGGGAGTCCTCTCTTTTGTCCAGTGTAAATAGCCTCATTACTTCCACAAAGTTACTCAGATATAGTTTTTGTGCAGAGGCTGTTGTTTCATATCAGAGCTATCAGAGCCATTCTGTTATTACTGTCTGTGAATGTCCTTTTCTCTTTCTCTCTCTCTTCAGCTTGAACAGTTAACTGTGCCGGTAATTGGCATCTCTGCAGAACTGTCCCAAATGAGAGGAAGTCTTTTCTTCAATGGAGGGGGAAATGGAGAACTAACTGACTCTTCCCTTTCCTTCTGGTTCTAGGTCACAATAACATTTTTGCTCACAAAGAAGGACCCAGTGTCCAAAGCTTCAACAACCCACATGAGCCATGGAACAGACTCCATAGGACCCCACCGTCCTTCCCAACACCCCCTCAGTGGCCCAAGCCTGGTGACTCTGAGCGGAGCTCTTCCGTGACAAATCACGACAGAGACCGTGAATCCGAAAAACGGGATCTTTCCAGTAAAGAAGAAAGAGACAAGGAGAGGTGAGAAGGGTCACATACCACAGACAGGGTCAACTGTCCAGAACCTAATATGTGTAATACAATACTTTACAGGTACTAAGTAAATCTGCCTCAGAGACCTCATTTTACATAATTCAGTGAGTATCCAGTGAGTGAGCTTTCTAAGAATTTAGGAATTAAGAATTTAGGATTGTATAAGAAGGGGCAGAGTGTTAGTGGCTGGTTTATATGTCACAAACCACTGTGGACTGCCAAAAGGCACATAAGAAGTTAATAATGTATGGCTATCCAGATGTTACTGCACTGCAGTTCCTATTAGCCCTCACCAGCAGAGCCAGTGATGAGGGATGATGAGAGTGGCAATCCAGAAACACATGGAAGGCAACAAAGTGCCCACCTTGATGTACAGAACTCTTCTTCAATGAGGTGTTTTCTATGCTACCCTAATATTGTCCAGTTTATGTGGTAAGGTGCTGTATGTCAATAGTTAATCGTGTGACATCATAATCCCCTCTATAGTGGAAACTGGCCTTTAGAAAGGAAGGAAAGAAAAGGAGGGTAGGATTGGGACTGGTGAGCAGTGGGGAAGGGGATTAACTCCAGCCAATGTTGACTGCTATTCCCTCCCTCAAAGGCCAGAGCAATGGCAGTCGGGGTGAGAAGGAGGTCTGGGGTTGACAACTTTAGACTACAAACTCTGTCTGCTAAATGTTTGTAACATGAGATTGGTGAATTCCTGGACCTCCATACTTCCAGATGGAATGGGAAGGGAAATCATGACATGATTCCATGTGTAGAAAGGTTTTTTAAAAATGTTTATAAAGTTCCTCCAGATCTTGCAATATCATAATGGAGATGGAGTCAGCAGTGTGAAAGAAAATGCTTGGAAAAATCCAAAATACTGCTATTAAACTATATTATACAGAGCAAGTGAATGTTTATTTGGCATTATTTTCACAATATTTTTCTAATCATAGCTGTTGAAATTCCTTAACCAAGAGCTTGCCAGGCTACTTAGGGGTATATATGTAATGTTTCTGGTGTCAACCATGTGCTCGCTCACCTTTCACTCCCGTTATGTTTAGAGCCATACAAGAAAGATTGCCAACATGATCCTCTGTTGCCAGTCTGAGCATGATTGGTTGGAAAACTTTCAGAAGCTTAAGCCACATTAAAAAGTGGCTAGACAAAGTAATAAGAGAAAGCTGAAGTGTAGGTGAGGGATTTCAGGCTGACCATTTAAGATCTTGCATGTTAATCGATCGTCAAACATTCAGTATTTATCATTTTCAACTGGTGTGAAAGAGTTGAAGTAGGGAGCAGCAATTAAAGGACTGGTAACATTTATCAAATCATCGCAGTATTACTAACAGTATATAACAATAATACAAAGCTGTTACTAACAATAGAAGAATATTCACAATATATTTTATTTTTCCCTCAGAGATCTTCTGGATAAAAATAGACATTCAACTAGATCCTCCCCAGCATCAGCTCCAGTGACTCACCAGATCAGCAACCTCATTCGCAGCAACAGCCAAACCTCCAATGATCCCACAAGGCAAGTTGGCCTCAGTGACAGAGAAAGGTCTAAAGAGAGTGAGAGAGAGAGGGAGATTCCTGATCGGCTGAGGGATCCTCCTCCAGTTGTGGAGCATAAGATCAAAGAAAGCCGATCTCCAGTAAAGGAATCACCAAGCCATGAAAAAAGATCTACCGATGACAACACAAAGCCAGTAATCCAGTCTGTATCACCCTACAGCAAACCTGCACTGAGTGAGAATTTAAAACTCAGTAATCTAATGAACAAGGACATTGAAAGAAAGCCAGAGCTTTCAACAGACCTTCAGAAGATTAAAAATGACATCAAGGTCAAAGAGGAATGTAAGGAGGATAGTGATGTCTTAGTTGTGAGCTCAGAACCTTCACAACATTCCAGAACTGTTGAGCACCCACCACCACCTTCTTTGCATGGGTTACCACTGCCCCATACAATGGCAACTACAATGCCCATCTCCATGAGCAGTGTCCACCAGATGAACAACATGAATGTCCTGGATCGTAGCAGAATGATGACCCCTTTAATGGGCATGAATTCATTGTCTGGAAGGGAGAGACTGCCCCATCCTGGATTTTCCTGGGACACAGTGAGGGACCCATTACGAGATGCCTATCGGAGCTTAGACCTGCATCGTCGGATGGACTTCCAGCTCAGAACAGATCCCATTCATAGGTTCCCCACCACATCTGGGTTTTATGACCATGAGCGCTCTTACCGGGATAGAGAACCCCACGACTATAACCATGAGAATCTTCTGGAAGCACGGCGTGAGCAGGAACGGCTTAGGCAAGCAGAGGAGAGGGAGAGGTTGCACTTACGGGAAGAGCTTGAACGTGCCAGGATGCATCACTTGCACTCATCTCCTATTGAAAGTCACCTGGCACATGTGCCGTCCTTCATGCCTCATCTCAGTGGGATGCATTATCCCAGACTCAGTCCCTCTGCTGCCATGCACAATGGGATTTTGAATAGGAACCCACCCACAGCTGCTCTGAGTGCCCCACCCCCTTTGGTCCCAGCAAGTACAAGACCTTCCTCCCCCCGCCGGACTACCCCACTGACAAGCGAGTCAAGAGACTACTCTCCTTCTAGAAACCCCAAAGAAGTCGAGGCACGATAGTCCCTATCCAGCAAACAGAATAGATTTCAAAACTCACCTGTAAATATAAGAGGAAGGTTGTGGCAGAGGGGAGGAAACTTCTTAAAATGCACTGCTGTAAACATTTTTTAAACTGTATAATTTGTAGAAATTAAGCACAGTTCCATAATAATTTGGGGTCAGGGGGTGGGGGAGGAAGGTCATAGGTTGTAAACCTTCCAACCAGATGGTTGTTGAAAATTGAAATTTAATATATAGGTCTTGATTTTGTTTTGGTTTTGCTTCTGTGCTGATTTAAAATATTACCAAGTTTGTACATTTTTTCCCCAAATATGAGAATCATTTTTAATGAATTTGTATTTTTTTTTAACTTTATGATCTTTATTCACATAAAAAGGCTTTTCTTTTTAGTTTGAATTTAGTGGCCTCATATCCTCAAGTAAAAACAAAACACATCCAGGGTTTCTTAAAATATTATTTATGGAAATACACTAGTTTCGTACAGTCCACTGTGAGGTTCCTGAACTGAGGCCATTCACTTCACTTGGTATTTTGGAACTGACGTTACAGATATATATTAAAAAATTATTATTATTATTATTATTTACAAAACTGTTGCGGTTTTGCCTTATATAATGGAGAGATGAGATTTTTCCCCCAACTTCTTGTTTTAAACAAAAAAGAAAACAATATGTAAATATTCTGTTAATATAAATGTACACCAATATTGAATTCTTAACATAGGTAGACTTTATAAAAAATGGTTTCTAGAACCACTCTCTGGTTATTTGTTAACATTATTCCAACTCATCCTTGTCACTGTCTGGATAAACAATGGCACACTTTTTAAAAACCCAGCTAATATCTTTCAACTATGCAAAAGAACTTGGAGGCAGGTCCTCACTAATGCGGGAGCAGGGGGATAGGAAAGAAATCATTTACAAAACAAATCCACCCCCACAAACAATCTGCCCAAAGCATCCAACAAACATGCAGCTTTGTAATAGGAATGGCAATAGTTACATCAAAAGGAATGTTTGTGTTACACACATACACACACTCAAATACGAACCCTACCATTATTATTTTTTTCAACTTTGTTTGAAAAATTGAATACAGTATTCACAATAAGGCTAAAATAAAAGAACATACAGATTACCTATTTCAGATAGAAGCCAGATGGGACCGACCCAGTAATAGTTTTCCCATTCCCCATCCCTATGTATACACTTTTTCAGCTGTGACAAGACACATGAACAAGCCAGGACTTTTCTCCAGTGGATCCCTTGTGTTCACTGCCCAGTTTTCTTATTGGAATTAGTATACTAGTGTTAAAAGAGTGCAAAAACAAAAGTCAAATGATTAATTTAAAAAACTGGTATGTTCTCTGTAGTGTGCAATGACCTATTCAGTTGTTTGCTTCAGTGTGAGTTCATGCCTTGAAGTTTGCTTTTTGGGCACCACCTTGATAACGACGACTTTGGGTTTTAGTTTCTAGATATGAGTTTTGTTACGCCTCAGACAAATGGAATATGTGCAGAGACCTTTTTTAAAAAAGCTACAGGACTTCAAAATAAGATGTTTGGTGGTGGAACCAGGGATGGGGAATGAGTTTAGTCCTTCTGCTCTTGACCCCCAGATTGCCAAGAAATGTAACTTTTTGAAAAGATCTGTGTGCACAAGCCAAAGGTGCTGCACCCACTGTGTTAGGGATCCACTTGCAAAAACCACCTTCTGTATGTGCAGTGCCCACAGTTTGTTGGGGTGGCGGGAGGAAGCCATGTTCTACCTGTATCTTCTCCCACTTTTTTGGCCTACAGTATTCATGTTTTATATTATACTGGGTTTCTGCTTTCCAATTAACTCAAACACCTGCTGATATTTTCTTTCCATGACTGACTGTATTTTCCCCGCCATCCTTCTCTCTGCATCCCCTGTAATTTTAAACATTTGGTTTCTTTGTAGATCATTGAAGATAAATACAGCATTGATTTTGGATGAAAAAGGTAGTTAAGTGTTTGTGTGTCAGATCTAGTCAGAGCTACTGCCGGGAGGGAGAAGGGAGAGTAAATGGTTATTGATAAACGTGCGCAGCCTATTAACGCTGCTAGACCTTTGGCAAATTTCGATCATTAAAGAGTCGTGCAGTTCAGCTGGGAGTTTTCTCTTTTCTGCATGCAGCTTGCCTAGTACAAGACTGGTCTTGGCCCACATTGCACACAATACTGGAACAGCCTCAGAAGCTATTTGGGTGAAGTATGACAACCTGTACCGGGCATTGCATAATTTTCATAGGATGGGTACACAAAATTGTGCAATAACTCCCATCTTCTACTTACTTCTCTCACCAGACAAACGCAAAGTTCTCATCGATAACCAACTTTATAGAGAGCTAGTTTCAAGAAGGGGTAGAGGGCACTGCTCTCTTTCTAAAAGCAAATTATTTTGCCAGAGACAGCTGATTCCTGCTAAACACTTGCCTTTTCATTGACAACCAGAATAATGAGACCAGATTCAGCCCGCTTGCTGTCTGATATCTAACAGTAGCTGATTCAGAGCCATCACCATGTTCATCTGGAATATCAGTTTGCACAGGGATCTTGTAGCACCTATGAGACTCACTCAGTCTCAATAGTGCTACAAGATCTATTTGCATACTAATATCCACCTCTATACAGTTGTATCCAAACGGTCCAGCTCTTTGTATTAGTGGGTTAGGGAGGATTGCTCTATCTACCCTGCAATGCCTCATTTGTCCAGTGATGTGAAGTACAAATGTTCGGAGGGGCCAAGAGGATGACTCTAAATAATATGAAATTCAACACGGAGAAGTGTAAGGTTCTGCACTTAGGGCAGAAAAATGAAATGCACAGATATAGGATGGGAGACACCTGGCTGAATGAGACCACATGTGAAAGGGATCTAGGAGTCCAAGTAGACCATAAGTTGAACATGAGTCAACCGTGCAATGCAGCAGCTAAAAAGGCCAATGCAATTTTAGGCTGCACCAACAGAAGTATAGTGTCTAGATCAAGGGAGGTTACAGTGCCACTCTATTCTGCTTTGGTCAGGCCCCACCTGGAATACTGTGTCCAGTTCTGGGCACCACAATTTAAAAAGGATGCGGAGAAACTGGAGTGTGTCCAAAGGAGGGAGACTAAAATGGTGAAGGGCCTGGAAACCATGCCCTATGAGGAACGACTTAGGGAGCTTGGAATGTTTAGCCTAGAGAAGAGAAGGTTAAGAGGTGATACGATAGCCCTGTTTAAATACTTGAAGGGATGCCATATTGAGGAGGGTGCAAGCTTGTTTTCTCCTGCTCCAGAGACTAGAACACGGAACAATGGATGCAAACTGCAGGAAAAGAGATTCCACCTCAACATTAGGAGGAAATTCCTGACAGTAAGGGCTGTTTGACAGTGGAACACACTCCCTCGGACGGAGGTGGAGTCTCCTTCCTTAGAGGTCTTTAAGCAGAGGCTGGATGGCCATCTGTCGGGGATGCTTTGACTGAGAGTTCGTGCATGGCAGGGGGTTGGACTGAATGGCCCTTGTGGTCTCTTCCAACTCTATGATCTCTATGATTGTATTTCTATTGAATTCATTGTGAACAAACTCACATTGTGCTCCTCCACCTTTTCGACAGTGCTGAGCACAGGCGTGTACTTTGCATTGCCTTCATTGCCTTCTGTGAAGAGTGAGGTCCTCTCAACTCTTCAGCAGGGTCCTCTCGACAAGGATTTTTTCAGGCCAAGCAATTCTCCATCTAGAATCTGCTGTGCATTTTTGCCCAAGAAATCCTAAAGGAAATCAGAGAACTTCAAAGGCCCCTACTGAGTTCACAACCCCATAAAGCTGCCACAATCAATATTTTATCAGGAGTACACTCTTTCTAGTAATACTGTATTACAAGGAAGAGTGGGCTGGAGGGGGGGAGTAGAACTGGAAATTGCAAGATGAAATTACAGATGTCCATTTCAGAACATAAAGGAAAAGCCAACAGAGGTTTGAAGCTTTAACTGATGGAAGGGGACAGCGGAAAAGAGAGGGCAGCAAGCATTTTAAATGAAAAACGAAAAACAGCTACCTGTTTATTTTCTGCTCCTTCTGGCATCTGCAGTTTAAAGAGCACTTAAATGTAGTATCTGGAATCCTCTGTCATGGTGTATGTTACGTAACTTTACAGACTTAAGTTATGTGGCAGAAGTGGAAAGAAATTGAGAAGATGTGTAATGGGATGCCAGAAAGTGGGTCCTGATGTGCACTGGAACGTCCTAGTTGGTGTCCCAATGCACAAAGGGATTGATGCACATCAGTCCTGTTGTGCTTTAGTCACTTTGCTGGCCCCGCTATGTAGTATAGGAACAGCAGCCCTTTGGAGGATACAGACCTTGCAGAACTGCCCAATTCTAATTCTGGTAGGAAAAAATTCATTGACAAAGACCTAAGTCCCCAGGAGGATTCTAGCTAATCTGTGTAGACTGGCTGAGAGATATTTTGCACGCATTTGCATAGCTGAGCGGAAGGTTTCCTACAAAAGGCTTTACAGTATGGTCTGATTTATACAGCAAAAGTCAACAAGTGGGGGTTTTACACTTACAATGGGAGAGTCATGTTTTCATGGAAGCACCATTGCAAGCCTTCCTGAATAGTTTATGGACCTTGAGCCAGCTACAGAGAAATTTGTTCTGAGTGGTAAAAGACTAGTCAGGCACTTAAGAAAATACACAGTAATGGGACAATGTCCTCGGATCTGGCAAATTATTTTTAGTTTTTTCGTGGTAGCATTCACTTGGCCATCTGACTCAAATCTTTGCTGGCTTGTCAGTGCTTTCTTCAACTACAAGCTCCAGGCACCGGAGTCGGTTTGCCTAGTCAGTGACTTTGTCACCTCTCAAGCACAACGGTTACGCTGGATCTATTTGACAGAGCAAGGAGAGGCCAGGAGAGCAGTCAGTCTTGGTTGATCTTTCAAACCTATGACAGTTTTGCACCAACTGGACTCTGCAGTTATGCAGCTGTTGGCACAAAATCCCCAGAAAGGCAAAGGGAGAGAGTTTTTCCAGCTAAAAGTAGTGACTTGGATAGCCACACGGAGAGAGAGGGGGAAACTTTTGTCCTCCCCAAACCTTGCAGCACAGAAACCAGGAGTACATGTGGTTGTTTAAATCTCCCTTTACTGGCTGAAGCACTTGATCTTTTGGAACAGGAGGTGACAGGGAAGAGTTGGCTTTTCCCCAGTCCCCTGGGAGCTCTATTACTCTGGCGGTGAGCAACCAGCATCCTGACAAGTGTCACAAGGATTACGAGTCAAGCAAGACGCAGCTCCTGAAGAACATGCCCCCAGCTTGACTGTCAACACTCTGGATTTATATATGTAATTCCTTTTTCAAGCCAAGACAAAGGACAGAAGCAACAGCCAATTAAAAAAAACAACAACTCAGTTCTTGCTATCTGGAGAGGAAGAAAGTAATAATGAAGTGCCTTCGGGGGAGGCAGTTATGCTCCAAATTTCATATCAGCCTCGTGTGTTTTACTACAAGCATGTACTACACTAGATGTTGAATGCCAAGTGGGTGCAACTGTATTTTAACAACTGGAGGAGGGAAGAGTTGCATGCATGGAAATTGAAGAGTGGAGGAACAACAATGCAGAGGACAGTTGGGGTGCAAATCTTAACCTGGAGCTGAACCGCACATGCATATAAACCTTGGTCGGACGCCTCTATCGCAGTGTATGTTACATAACTTTATAGACACTTAACTACAGAGCAGACCGGGTTAGTGAACTGCAAGGATGCATAATGGGAACAGTGTGTCCTCCTGAGCATCAGCACTTCCTAGTCAGTGTCCTGATGGATAAGGGGACCAATGCACAACTGGTCCACACTGGTCCCCTTGTGCATCACTCCCTTTGCCAGCTCCCCTTTGTAGTATCATAACAGCAGTGCTGTACTGGATAAGAATTTTAGGGCTGCCCAATTCTGATTCCTGCAGGTGAGAGTCCACTTATGAAGACCTAAGCCCCCCCCCCCCCCCGGATTCTGACCCTTGTGATTCAGAGTCCAGGGACTATATCACTCCCAAACCATGGATGTGCATAGTCCCATGGGCCACCTGTATTCTTTGGTTCTGGTTTTGTTCTGATGTTTTTGTTTTTTTGGGAAGGGTTATATGGTTGGCAATCCGCGCTGCGACAAAGTGTGAGAGGAAGCAATGGAAACAAATGCTGGCACATCTCACTTCCCACACCCTTTACAATGTGATAAGAGGAAGCAGGTTCATCCTCACCACTCTTACCAGAGAGAGAGAACTTGTTGAGCCGTTCTCTCCTATCAGAAAAGCTCTCTTGGGGTTTCTGCAGTTTGTTAGCATCCCTGCTGACCAGGGCTGCATCTGCACTGCAGAAATAATCTGGTTTGGCATCACTTTAACTGCCGTGGCGCAATGCTATTCAATTTTGGAAAGTGTAGTCTGTTCCGGCACCAGAGCAGAGCTGCATATACGAAGTGGTAAGGGTTCAAATTTAGCTTATCTCATGGCAAGATAGGTAACTAACAGCAATAATTATTCTATGCAATTCTACTGAAGGTATACAACACAATCCTATGTCTTACCTGTCCAGGTAAGCTGCATCTGTAGTTCTTACAATTCTGCCCATACAAAGATATAAAGCTCCATGCTTTTCTATTTCTGTAAGGTGTGTGGTGTAGAGAAGTGTTGGACTACAACTCTGGAAAGCAGGGTCCCCACTCAGCCATGAAAAACCACTGGGTGACCTTGGGCAAGTCACACTCTCTCAGCCTCAGAGGATGGCAATGGCAACCCCCCCCCCCCCCGAAGAAACCTACCAAGAAAACCTTGGGCCGCCTTAAAGTAAACACCTAATTGTCACCGTAAGTCAGAAACAATTTGAAGGCAAGCCACACCACACCGTTTCTCATCTACTTTTCAACTAAATCCATTTGTGACACAGCTTCACTTTTAAAAAAACAACATAATGGCAACCTTTACAACTAAAAAAAGTATAAACAGCAGAATAACATGAAACAAAAACTAAATAGTCAAAAACAGCAAAAAAGCAACAGTGATGAGTCATTAAAGATTTGTGCAAATATAGTCTTTATTATCTGGTATCCCATTGCCTGTGAAGCTTCCCAAAATGCAGTTATTCCAGACCCATCACTTTATCAAGCCACCTGCAGAGTCTGGTACATCCAAGTCCACAAAGCACAGCAGGTACTTTCTGATAACTACTACGCGTGCTTCTAAATGTCCTGCCACTTCAAAAATGCCAACCGCAGACATTCAACCCAGGTTTCATTCTAGTCCGGCCACCGCCACCCACGCAGGAAAACCCCACACCACCTTCAATCTCCAATACTCATCCCCACAAGGCAGCCCTGAAATACACCATGATCAATAGTACTGAAAGCTACCCAAGAGATCAGCAGAACCAACACTTCCCTTGCCCAGTGCCTGGTGAAGGCTACCCACCGAGGTAACCAAAGCCATATGTGGCCCTTAACTAAGCCTGAGACCAGATTGAAATGCACAGCTATAGGATGGGGACAAGTGTTGGAGAACTTGCGGTAGACCACACATTGAATATGAGTCAACAGTGTGATGCGGCAGCTAAAAAAACCCAATGCATTTCTAGAGTGTGTCTAGCATAGTGTCTAGATCAAGGGAAGTCAGAGTGCCACTCCATTCTGCTTTGGTCAGGCCTCACCTGGAATAATCCTGTGTCCAGTCTGGGCACCCCAATTCAAAAAGGAGGTTGAGAAACTGGAGCATGTCCAAATGAGGGCGATGGTGAAGGGTCTAGAAATCTTACAATGGCTTGTAAGGAATGCCTTAGGGAGCTGGGGATGTTTAGCCTTGAGAAGAGAAGGTTAAGAGGTGATATTAAAGCCCTGTTTAAATACTTGAAGGGATGTCATATTGAGGAGGGAGCAAGCTTGTTTTCTGCTGCTCCAGAGACTAGGGTCCAAAACACACTGCAGAAATAATCCAGTTTGAAATCGCTATAACTGCACTGGCTGAATACTAGGGAATGCTGGGAACTGTGTTTTTTGAGAGACATTAAGCTTTCTCTGTCAGAGAGCTCTGGTGCCACAATAAACTACAGTTCCCATAAATCCCTAGCATTCAGACTGTGAAGCCTCCTCCTTTGGAGTTTTTTTTTTTTTTAAAGTATGGATGGCCATCTGTCAGGAATGCTTTGACTTTGTATTCCTGCATGGCAGAATGGGGTTGGACTAGATGGCCCTTGGGGTCTCTTCCGACTCTGATTCTATATAATATTTCATCCAAGAACCCCTGGAGCAGGAAGGCTTTGACATATTCTAATACCTTGCCCCAAAATGCAGGCCCTGAGATTTTAGTGCTAAAACCTAAAAACTAAGGTTGCATCCACACCGAAATATAATCCAGTTGGACACCACTGCCATGGCTCAATGCAATGGAATTTTAGGATTTGTAGTTTTGTGAGACACTTAGTCTTCTCCATCTATTAACTTTAAAAAAAAAAGACCAAAAAACAACTCGTTCCTGATTAAAGCCCATATTCCCGACTACACAAAACCCTATTTCTGTCTGCACAGAAAGTGTCCAGTACCAGCATCATAAGGAGAAAGATGAAACATGGCAAGAAGACCATGCATCAACCCACAAGTCAAGCCTCAAATTCTTCAAATCACACACAAGATTATAAATATATATATATCAACTGATCATAGATTATAGGTATATGATCAAGTCATTCAGCAATGCACATGCCATTTATTAATTTTACAAATGGTGAGCATAACGCTAAATCTTGAAAAATGGCAAGATGCAGCCTTCTTTTCCCCTCTCATACACACAGAAGGGACACTCATGCCATCATATAAAACACACACGTAAGATATACACATACACACTTGCTCTGTTCTCCATGCTCTGCTTCTTCGGCTGCATCCGCCCTGGCAAAATAATCCAGTTTGACACCACTTTAATTGCCACAGATTAAAAATGCTATGGGACTCTGGTAACGGTAGTTTGGTGGGGCACTAGAGCTCTCCGACATGGAAGGCGAAATACCTCACAAAACTACAAATCCCAGAATTCCATAGCAATCAGCCATGGGAGTTCAAGTGGTATCAAACGTTACGTTACTACATTAATTCTGCAGTGCAGATGCAGCGTCAGAAAGAAGTTACAGATTAAATGTCAAAATATTTCAAACTTCTTTTAAGGGAAAGGAACTGGCAGTGTGTAGACAGGCTGATTTCAATATTGGGGTATTCAGTATTTTTCTTTCTTTTTTTAAAACGTAACATAGAGAACAACTGTAACAATGCCACAAGTGCTCTGAAATGCACATGTCAAACATACATAAAATCTCTCTCCTTCAAAGCTCTTTTTTCCTGCCAATTTTTACATAATGATCCATGCTGGGACTGTTTCATTGAATGTTACTTCTCGTGCACAACTGGGAGGCATTAAAATTGGCTACACTTAAAAACACTCTACCTAAACAGATGGCCCAAAAAGGGGGTGTATCGAACTCACTCGACAAAAATGCAGCTCAAAATGTTAAGAGGCGAAACAAAATCAAACTTTAATTGTGGACAAATGACCTTTAATTGTGGACAAGTGACCTTTGAAAGCCCAATTCGTGTGGTTTGATCTCCAATGAGAGGCAAAACAATAAAATACATGAAATAATTCTTCAGACTGCTCAGTGGTGATCAGTGGTCTAAACCAGTTTTAAGATTTTAATTGATTTAATATTTTTTCCTACAGGCTATTATTTAATAACTCTTGTGAATGTCAAATGAGGGCTGCTGCCACACTTCAGAAATAATCCAGTGTGACACTGCTTTAACTAATAGCACTCAATGTGATAGATGCTGGGAACTAGAGTTCTGCGAGAGATTTAGCCTTCTCTGTCAGAGAGCTCTGGTGCCCCACCAAACTACAAATCCCAGGATTCCATAGCGCCGAGCAATGGACGTTAAAAGTGGCATCAAACTGATTTATTTCTGCAAAACACTCCATTGGCTAAATTATTTATCTGAAGAGAGGTCAGAGGAAAATGTCATCACTTTGGTGATGATAATCTGGAGACACCTGAAGGAGGGCCAAAAATGACTGGCACATTAGACTTCTTTGAAAAGATACCTGGGCAACCAAGTCATGTAGGAAACCTATCCCAACATCAACAAGAATTTAAAAAAAACAACACCAAAACCCATCATAATCACATCATAATCTGAGAGATTAATTCTCCAATTACGAGAATAAAGCTTTGATTACAATCCAGGTGCTGCTCTCCAGATACGAGCTATCACCACTCCCTCACTAAGCCTTACTGGAAGCCGCCCCAAAAGAAAGAAAAATGTGGAGGCTTTCTTTGAGCACATATAAAGGGCTTATCTTATCTGGAATAGACGGCACAGGATAAGCAGGTCTTATCACTGCCTATATTGATGTCAAGGTTTAAAAGAGCCAGGGGGTGTTACGCTACATGGAGCAGAACTCCTACCCTGATAAAGCCGCCCTTCTTGGCTCTAAGCATCATCTCCCTTCTTCCCAAGATAGACACAACAGAAGAAATCAGAACTGTTTATCCTGACACCATGAAATTCAACTAGGTTTTAAGATTCGACTCCCTCCTCCCCGGCCTCAGGTTTGCATTTATGAAGCAAAGCATCCCATTTGCTTCATTTATTCCGGCGGCTCCGGCTTTCTGCAAATATTGAATTCACTTGGCAAAGAGCAATAAATGTGGAAATAGGACATCGAAATCTGCGCCAGGCGCACAAGCTAAATCACTGGAGCAAATTGGCTCTTTGCCATGTAAATAGAAGAATGAAAAACCACCCTAAGACTCGGTCCGTCTTGTGAGCGTTGCTGAAAAGGAAGGTCAACCTTTAGTCAGGAGGGCTCCCCCGTACAACTCTACTGGAAAAGCTGGTTTGACACACAATTTCTTCTTCTCCTGAGACCTCTATGCAGATTTTCCCATTCTGTAAGGCCTCTTTACCATGTAAATGGGAAATCAAATTCATATTTGCATTCTGGACTCTGCTTGCCATAACAAACATAAATAATACAGAGGAATATGAAGGCTTGGAATTGACCAGTAGAAACACCTCGGAGGTTGAGAAGAGCGGGTTAGAAATACTGTAAATAAATAAAAAATAAATAAATGTACTGTACATCTGTAGCAGCATAAGGTGGGGAAAGGGGATAATGGACCAGTTGTGCCATGATCTGATTGATATTTCCCAACATGACAAAAAAGGAACAAATCACTCCAAAAGCAGAAACCAGCATAATAATAATAAAAAGATTCCATTTAGCATTCTTGCCAATGTAACTCATTTTTTACATAACTGCATGTATTCATGTACAAGTCTGCATCCACCCCCACAGAAATATATACTATCTAGGGCTGGCCCTACATGCGGCTTGGAAAGCCAATTTTCCCTACTGCTGCCACACACACAGACACACACACACATATATATGTATATGAGGGGACTTGTGCTGCTCTAGAGAGCTGATGCAACAGACAGTTTTCCAAATATTTCTCCTCCAGCTCGATGATCCTATGATTCAATAATGCCTGGCTCCAAGGGGGCCCTGGAGCCAAGAAGACTCTCCGGAAGGAGCATCTGGCAACTCAACTGTGCCATGGCAAAGGCTACTTCCAGAATCAATTCTTCCATTGTGCCTTAACTCCCAAGAGCCCTTCAGGGTCAGACTGGCTTTATGCAGAGGTGACCTGGGGAGGTGGCTAGGTACAAGGCAATGAAGCAACTATAAGGCCAATGTGATTCTAGGCTGCATCAAAAGAAGTATAGTGTCTAGATCAAGGGAAGTAATAGTGCCACTCTATTCTGCTTTGGTCAGGCTCTACCTGGAATAATACTGTGTCCAGTTCTGGGCACCACAATTCAAAAAGGATGCGGAGAAACTGGAGCCATGTGCCCAAAGGAGGGCAACTAAAATGGTGAAGGGTCTGGAAACTATGCCCTATGAGGAGAGATGGGTATGTTTAGCCTGGAGAAGAGAAGGTTAAGAGGTGATATGATAGCCCTGTTTTAATATCTGAAGGGGCGTCATACTGAGGATGGAACACTTGTTTTCTGCTGCTCCAGAGACTAAAATGCAGAACAATGGATGCAAGCTACAGGAAAAAAAGATTCCACCTCAACATTAGGAGGCACATCCTGATAGTAAGAGCTGTTCGACAGTGGCACACATTCCCTCAGAATGTGGTAGAGTCTCATTCCTTGGAGGGGCTGGATGGCCATCTGTCTTAAAAAGAGACTGGATGGCCATCTGTCGGGGATGCTTTGTTTGAGAATTCCTGCATGGCAGGGGGTTGGACTGGATGACCCTTGCAGTCTCTTTCAAATCTAGGATTCTATGATTCCACTATGGCTTTGGGTAATGCAAAGCCAATTATTTCAAACTGGCTTCAGGGCGAGATACGGAGTTCAGACTGCCATGGTCGCCTTAGTCAATGTTCTCCGTCTGGGCATTGATGGGGAAATGTGATCCTGTTGGTGCTCTTGGACATCAGCAGCATTCGACACCATCAACCATGGTATCCTTCTGGAACTCCTGAAAGAGTTGGGAATTAGGGGCACCATTCCTACCTCTCAGGCAGATTTCAGATGGTGATGCACCATTCTGTTCCCCCATTCTGTTTTACATTTTCATGAAGCCGCTGGGTGAGATCATCCGGAGACATGGGGCACGGTGTCACCAGTACCCTGATGACACCAAAATCTACTTCTCTATGTCTCCAACTGCTGCAGTGACTAGGGATGGCAAATCTCCTCTGGATGTCTGCCTTAGGTCAGTAACGGGCTGGATGAGGGAAAACAAACTCAGATTGAATCCAGAGAAAACACCAGTGTTAAAATCTCATCACTGGCTGCCAATTAGCTTTCAGGCGCAGTACAAGGTGCTGGTTATCATCTTTAAAGCCCTACATGGCTTGGGCACAAGTTATTTGCAAGAATGCCTCTCCCTACACAATCCGCCCCGCACACTCAGAACATCTGGAAATTATTTACTGGAATATCACAATACCAGGTTAATTACTAATTTCCATAGGGTGTTCACTGCCATGGTTCCACAATTATGGAATAGCCTATTGGAAGAGATCCGTCTTATTACCACCTTCGAGGCCTTTAAGAAGGCACTTAAGACGGATCTCTTCTGGCGGGCTTTTCCAATGGACTCCATATAAAAGGTTATTATGAATGCTCCACTCTTGATTATGATTGCTGGATAATTGATGATTTGTTATTTTATAGAACTAATAAGAATGTTGGTCATTCAGTATTAGTGTTTTATTGATTGTATTTTGCACTGTTTTGTATTATTTTATTGACAGGTTTCCTACATGACTTTTATTATATTATTATTATGATATAACCCTGATGTAAGGACAGTGCTTTGCTTCCTGACTCAGGCAGTTGGTGAGTTTGGGCTGCCCTGTGTGCATGTGCGTGCCACCTTGTTGACTGTACATCTCTAGCAGGACTTTGGTTGTTTACCTGTAAAGTGCCATGTGAAATTGATGGTGCTATATAAACAGACAACAACAATGGATAAGTGTCTCTATATTAAAATGCAATCTTCCACCTGTGCTCTGGAGGTACAAATCAATTCCCAAAACATGCCAGACACCAGCCAAACATTTTTCCCTTTATCACAACCTACGGGAGAGAAACAAACGTTTATTTTGTTAATGCAGCATCAGGACGCTGAATGCTGTGCCAGTATTCACAGTGCTGAGTCACCGAGATACTGATGGCACAGAAAGGGCTGCAAATGGCTACCATCTATTTCACAATCTATTGCTGAATGAAAATTCAGCCAAGGAACAGCTCCAAAACAGCTACTTGTAGTTCACAACTACAAGTACAACTCTATGAGGGTCCTAATGCCAAGGCACACAGGCAAAGTGAAGTTCAGCCATACATCAAGCTGGACAGTTGGAAAGAATGGTGGGCACTTTTTGATGGATACCATTTAAGAAGACAAAGACTGGTAGTTCTGCTGAACCTGCTGTTTTAATAGTCTCTAATTGCTCACTTCCATCTTCTACTAGCATAAATAATATATGTGGCACGCTTTCTCCACCCCCTCTTCCTTTCCCGCATTATTAAAGCAATTTCAAAGGCACCTCCAGGGGGTTCTAATAGCATCTCCAGGGGATTCTTATGGCCCAAAGAGATGTCTTAATCTTGAATTTTTTAAAAAAGAAAGGAAAAACATTTCCTTCCAATGTTGTTCCCCATTAGTTAATTTCAAAAAGTGTACACATGTGGCTTCTGGTTTGCATGTGCCACACAGAGTGTAAAGCAAGCTTAGTTTATGCAAACCGCTGGCATAATCAGGTCACAAGGTATTTCCAAGGAAGATCGGTTACTTTCTGCAGAAACATTGCTACTTCACTAGTACCAGCTTTGAAGGGAGGCCAGCTTTAAGGCTGGACTGGATGGCCCTTGTGGTCTCTTCCAACTGCTTATACTACTATAGCATAATCGACATGCAGAATAGGCCAAACAACAACAAGGGATGGTCTTTGTCTGATAGAACTTCTCCCATCTTCTTACAGAGGCAGGCAAAGAGACAGGTGCATCATTTACAAAGAGGCAAAGGTGACGGAGAGAACGGTGTCAGCCTACCGAGGAGCATCAGTGGGTGAGATTTGTAAATTTGTGTTGACAGAAAAGCCAGCTGCAAGGACAGGTTTGCTTCCTGCCACACTGAATAACGGGAGATTGCGTCCCCTCACTTCCTTGTACATCCCTCCCTCCCTCCCTCCACAACAATCTCTATCATCTTGGCATGCCATCACTGGAAATTATATTTGTTTTAGTATCCTCAAGGGTGTCGGAGCCTGAGCTATTTAGCACGTCAAAACACATCTTTAATTTCAGGCAATTATGCACCAAGGAGACTCTACCTTATCTTTCATCTTGTTTGTTTTGTTATCAAGCTAGTCTCCCGGATTCCTCAAGTAATACCTTCCTCCCTTTAACAGAGAAAGTGATGGATGGGGCAGGTGGCGAGATGTTCTGAAATGCTACTTTCCTGTGATCGACAAACAAATGCAGCAAATGCATATTTCTGCATGTTCCAGACCAACTGAATCCTGGAGGGGGGTTCAGAGGGGGATTCACACTGATTTTTTTCGTCTCAAGGAGATGCGGATTGCCACACTGATTCATATTGAGTTTGTTGTTCCCATTTTGGTTCGCGTTCGTGAAGCCTTTCGAGTTCTTTTAACCTTAGTGTTATTCACACATGCCATCATTTCAGGTTATAATGGGGCCACCTCCCTTCAGAGGAACAATACATAGCAATACAAAACACTTCGGAAGCTTATTCACACTGCTGTCGATCTGGATCTTTCAGGAAAAGACAGGGGGGAAATGGTGTCACATATTCAGGGTTATGTGGGCTTTTTGCCACACACACCCAAAAGTGCTTCAAGTGCATTGGGGACATGTGTGAACAACAAGGATTCAACCCATATTCATCCTGGATTTTTTTCATAGTGTGAATGGGCCCCTAGAAGTGGTAAAACTGTGGCCACTGCAGACATGAGAGTTATAGTCCTCTACAGTTTTAAAAAATTCTCCTATAAAACAAAGTGTTAGGGAGAAAGATTCTAGCTCAGTTATGTGTGTGTTTTTTTCCCTTTCAGTCATGCGAGTCTTTTTTAAACACATACAAATAATGGTCAGCTCAGTCCACAGATTTTTTTATCCACAAATTCAAGCATCCACTGCTTGAAAAATATTTTAAATATACATTTAAATATATTTAAATGGCAAAATCAAATATTTAAATGGCAAAATCAAGATTTATTTTTTGGAATGTATATTTATATCTTTAAATATACATTTATATTTGGTATATGTGTACATTTAAATATACACATATACATTCCAAAAAGTAAAAGCTGATTTTGCCATTTTATGGAAAGAATACCATTGTACACAGGTATGTGGGTTATCATGGGTAAGTACTCTATCATGTGAGCCCCCTCTCCCCTTCTACTACTGCTACTACTATTATTATCATCATCATCATCATCATCATCATCATCATCATCAGTGTGAAGCAATACATCCCAGATGCAGCAATAACACAGTTTGATACTTGTTAACTGCCATGGCTCCATGCTATGCGATCCTGGGATTTGAAGTTTGTTGTGGCACCAAAGCTCTCTGACAGAGAAGGCTAAATCACTCACAAAATGCAGATGCAGCCGGAGAAGTCAAGTGAAGAAAACAAAGGGATGGGGCTTTGAGGGCAGTAGGAGAGATGGGAAAGTTAACAGAAAAAGAGCAAATGCAAAAAGATCTCATTCAACCCTGAAAGTTAATATAATTCAATCCTGACGGTGAAATAATTCATTTTAAACTGGCATCTAAACGTATGTTATATTGCTGCATTCCAAAACTTACCAGAGTAAAGGTGACAAAATCCTAGCCATTAATGTACCACCACCAACCCCATCCCTGTTTTGAGAGTTAGAGAGCAGGAAACAGTAGCACTCATTTTTTGAAAATCCCATTTCTCGCCCAGTTCCTCAAAGGTCCCTTGTCTTGTTTTCCACCTCCCTTATAATTTCATCTCCCCTTACTTCCCACTTGAATTCAATAGAGACAAATACAAAATTCAAATTCAGGCCACAAAACCCAAATACACAGGTATAGGATGGGGGATACTTGGCTGCTCCACAGTACTACATAAGAAAAGGACCTTAGGATGGTTATTATTGATCATGAGTTGAACATGAACCAGTGCAGGGTGATGCAGCAAAGAAGGCTAATTCTGCATTAACAGAAACATGTTTTCCAAGTTGTGGGAAGTAATAGTTCCTCTCTACTCTGCTCTGGTCAGGCCTCATCTGGATTACTGCACGCAGGTCCATGATTCTTTGAAGGGTCATTCGCACTTATGTTTTTGAACAAAGAGATTTGCATCTCCAAACCAATTCAGAATCCATTCAGAATCAGTTCAATATTCCCACAACATTTACCACAATCAAATCTCTCTGTGCCATTTTAACCCTGTTGCCGTTCACATTTGCCACTGTATCGATTTAAAATGGAGGTGCCTCCATTTCCGGGAACGATGCATCATGATCTAAATCAATTCAGTAGCGTGGTCACACTACTGAAGATGTGGGTGATTGCGGCTCTTAAAAAAAGGAACCGCTAAGGGGTCCAGTGCCAAATACAACGGTTTAAGTGGGCTTTTTGGTTTGCCCGCCCGCAAACTGCACCGAGTGCAGTCAGGACAAGTGTGAACTTCACAGAAATAAACAGTTCCCACACGGGTTTATTTCCATGGTGTGAATGAGGCCTCAGTCTTCCAAACTGCCCTTGATGTTTGTCCTTAAAGCTTTGCAATATAAAACTTTGTAATATGAAACAATGCCAAGGAGCCAGCGTGCAACTAATTAAAAATCAATGCTCTGATTTCAGTTTAAGATAATCCTGTTTTAGGTCTATTTTAGGCACAGGAGAAGCTTTTTTTAGTGACTGCACATGCTTTATAACAGTTAGGAAGGGACTATAAACTGGGCGGGGGGGTGCCATCTTGTGTGGCATCTACGCTGCAGAGGTTATGTTCAGCCCAGAGGCCACTCTTCCACCAGGGAGTTAACTCCAGCTGAAGACCCTTTGCACAGGAGAGGGGGAGCCATTTTTGGAGTTTTGCCTTTTAAATTGATATAGTGGCCCAAACTACTGCAGGATATTGGCACGGGTGAATTCAATGTTACTCTTGGTTGCCCACAATAGACAGTCACTGACTTTTTTCATCGCAGGGGGTCTATACAATATAGTTCACAGTGTCACACTACACTGTTATAGCGCTATTATTCCATTTTACCTGTTACGGATGCCTCCTGTTGAATCTTGGGATTTGAAGTTGGGGGAATTCTCAGCCAGAGAGCTCTTAGGCCTCACTAACCTACAAACCCCAGCATTCCACTGGAGGCAGCTAGAGCAGTAAAAGTGGAATAAGAGTGCTATAAAGGTGTAGTGAGATGTTGCCCAGTGTCTTTCTACTAGCAGTAGACCTAGCAGTAAAAGGCAGTAGAAGTGTTAACTCACAGCTGGGCCTCTTGGCTCATTATTTTGTTGTCTGCAGTGATGCTGACTTAACTGCAGCTTCTCAGGCTGTCTCACCATCAGTCAGCCATCTCAGGCAGCAGCTACACTGCAGAATTAATACAGTTTCACACCACTTTAACTGCCATGGCTCAATGCTATGGAATTCTAAGATTTGTCCTTTTGTGTCAGCTATTTAGTGTCCAAACACCCACACAAGCTGGCTGGGAGGGAACTACCTATTGCAGAGGCAGTGAATTAAAAGCAGAGAGAAAGCATCCTTGCCTGTGAGAGTCCATCAAGAGAAAGGCATTGATCAAGCAAACCAAGTCAAGGGAGGCAACAGGAATCAAGGTCAAAATGGTCCAAGGGTCAAGGAAGACCAACATGCAGGAGTCAGGAACAGGAATGTTAGCCAAGAAACAGACAAGTTGCTTCCAGCAACTCCTCAGGCCAACTCAGCTCTTAAATAGTCTGGCCCAGCCTGGCTGAGGTCTTAGCTCTATCTATTGTTGGATTCTTTTGTTCCTCCTCCTCCTCGACTGAAGACTCAAGAGCCCAGCTGTATCCTCTGCCTCATCAGCTGCAGGTGAGTCTTGCTCTTGGCCTTGATAACAGCTTTAAGCTCTGTAGAAATCAGGATAGCAAGCCCTGCACTTGGTCTTCCTTTACCAGAGGGTGGAATAGCTGGTAAATCAAATATGGTGTATCCATTACAATCAAATCCGGATGTGCACAATGTCTCTTGAAGAAAGATCGCATCAAACTTAGAATCATAGAATCATAGAATTGGAAGAGACCACATGGGCCGCCCAGTCCAACCCCCTGCCATGCAGGAACTCCCAACTTTTGATGTAATCTATTGCATCAAAATTGTTGATTTTAGAATTCCACCGGCTATATTCCAAGACATACACTTGAGTAAAGATTTTGTTGATGGAAGTGATTTTACATTATTAGGGGCTAGGGCATCCACCCCAGAGCCAAAAGATTGTACAATTTTAGGTGTTACACCCTGATGCTCGTATTGCCAGTCAGTTCTTTGCCGCTATTTCAGTTGTCCTCCTTCATTATCGAATATGGCCCCTTTGATTAAAATACGCTCGCTTTCCTGGGTGTCTTCACTGGCTCTCTCAGGATCACTTGTAGATACATCAGTGACACTTGTGAACGGCTGTAAATCTATATCAAGGGCTATTTGAGGAAAGTTAGAGATATTATTTACCAGGAGCTCAAGGCTGAAGCCTGCGTGGGAGGAAACCCTTCCTTGCAACCAGAAGCCTCTGCAGTCTTCTCTCCAAAAGCGTCTTCTGGACATCCTGCCTGTGTGGATTAACTCTCTATGTGGTTGTAGTGGGGCTTGCTGAACTGGTTGAATAGAAGTGTCATCAACAGAAACAGAAAAGGAGTATTGAAGGGTGGGCTTAGGTGGAAAGACAAGAAGCTCTGTCTTAGATATGTTGAGCTTTATGCAACAGAGGAGATCCTAGCACGGTGGATGAGAACTGGGGAGAGAGGCTGAGGGGTGCCAAGGCTTGGGGTTTCCATCAAAGATTGCTCAGTTATAGAATATTCTGGAAAGAACCTCTGCACAGGCACCAATCCCCCATCTGTGTTATTTCACAGAGACCACGAAGAAGAACAGCATACAAGTCGTGGAGGGTAGGCTTGGATGGAAAGAAGCAAAAAGGTGCAAAATTACACAAGTTGATTGATTCCATGTGTTAGGATGTCCTCCACCAACTTGGCACTTTCCAGATGTCTAGGGCTACAAACACCACCTTCCTCTGCCAACAATCAGAGTGTAGAATTTATATGCATCTGGAAAGCAACAGGGAAAGGCACCTTAAATGCCAAAATAACACTTTAAAGGAGCCGACAACAGTATGCCTCATTTGCAGCCTAGAGAGTCAACAAAAATAGTATCCTCGATTTCTTCTATCAAACCAATGGTTTCTAATGTGAACACTATATAGTGATAGATGCAATATGTTAAAAAATTCATCAGCTAACATTAATGCAAATGGATAAAATTTTAGAGCTCACTAACATTTAACAAAACCTTCTAAGTCTTTTCTACTAACATTCCAGTCTCTCCCCAAGACCTTGTTATTCTCACAGGCCTTTTGATCCTCCATATCTCTGTGGTTATGTTGTGTTTTAAGTGGCTTTATCTTTATATTTTATGCTTCTTTCTGTTGCTTTTAACTAGCAGTTTATTGTGCATTCCAGGGTTTTTTCCCTCAGGGGGAAAAAGTGTTTTATATTTGTTTTTTATTGTATGTTGCCCTAAGAGCTTTTAGCTACAGAGCAACTAAAACATTTCAGAAACAAAATAAATGACAGGAGCTGCAGGGAAGCATCCTATATGTGGTAAAATAGAAGATTGAGGGGTTCCACACTAGCACATGAAGCATTGTGAAAATCTTTCAATCAAAAGCAGTATTACAATGGTAACCCACACTGTCATTTATTAATGTGCTATATTATCCCACCCTACTGTCCTGGTTCACCAAACACCCACACAGGTTGGCTGGGAGGGAACTACCAATTGATAATGTAGGCAGACGCAGTTGAATTACAAGGAGCTAGAAAGCGTCCTTGCCTTAAGAGTTGCTTCCAGCACTTGTCTTAGGAAAACTCGCCTCTTACTTAAGATGGATCTCTTCTGGAAGGCGTTCGGAACATCCTGGCGGCGTGTGCAGGAAAAAAAAGGTCTGGGCGCCCAGACACGTGATGTCCCGGTGACATCACAGCTGCGACGGACCACCCATACAGTGGATGTCACAGCTGCGCGGTTGCACCGCAGCACCCAGACGGCACTGCACAGAAGGGATGTTGTAAGGGCTGCAGCGCTTAGTTCCTCTCTCCACATACACATACTGTGAGTTACGTTGCTCTGTCCGCTACTTCTTCCCTAATTTTAGTATCATTGCATTTTATTGCTTTTAAAATTGTGATTATTTAATTGTAGTTTTAGTACTGGTGCTGGGGGTTGGGAAGGGACTAATTTTGATCTTTATTGTATTTCCTATGTAATTTTATTGCTGTATCTCGCCCGAATTCTCTGTGATTGGGTGGGCTATAAATAAATCATTATTATTGTTGTTGTTGCTGCTGCTCGGCCTACAACCCGGCTGAGCATCTTTGATTCACAGAATCATAGAGTTGGAAGAGACCACAAGGACCATCCAGCCCAACCTCCTGCCATGCAGGAACTCACCATCAAAGCATCCCTGACAAATGGCCATCCAGCCTGTTTAAAGACCTCCAGGAGACTCCACCACTCTCTGAGGGCGTGTGTTCCACTGTCGAACAGCCCTTACTGTCAAGAAGTTCCTCCTAATTTTGAGGTAGAATCTCTTTTCCTGTTTTATCATTTTGTCCCTCCTTCTTGACTGAGGACTCGAGGACTCAAGAGCCTAGTTGTGTCCTCTGCCTCATCAGCTGCAGGTGAATGTTGCCCTGAGAGCTTTTAGCTACAGAGCAACTAAAACATTTCAGAAACAAAATAAATGACAGGAGCTGCAGGGAAGCATCCTTGTCCTGCTGGCTGAGGCTGCAATTCCACAGGATGAGCTGGCTGAGGCTCTTCAGCAGGGAGGGCTGCCTGCTCTGCAACAGGGAGAGCTGCAGGCTGTTCCCTGCCTGGAAGACTTGCCTGGATCCCTTCCTCAGCCTCCTCGTTGGACTCTTCCTCAAGGTTCTAGTCCTGCAGCTCTTGGCCCATGACACTTAGCCTTTTCTATCAGAGAGCCCTGGTGCTGCAACAAATCCCAGGATTTAAACAGAGGCTGGATAGCCAACTTTCAGGAGTGCTTTGATTTTACATTCCTGCATGGCAGGGCGTTGGACTCGATGTGGTCTCTTCCAACTCTATGATTCTGTGATCCCATAGGATAGAGCCCTGACACTTCCCTGTCCCTTCCTCAGCCTCTTCCTCAAGGCCCCAGGCCTGCAGCTCCTGGCCCATGACACCCACCATGGCATTACCCTTCCATGGTGGTGGGACTGCATGCTCCTTTGAATCAAGAGGCTGTGCTGACAGCAGTAGTGCCGCTGGTGGGGTCTCCCTCATCAGACAGGCATTTGCTGAGGAGCCGATCAAATGTGCTAAACAGCTACTGGGCGGCGGCAGCAGCAGTGTGTGTGTGTGTGTGTGTGTGAGAGAGAGAGAGAGAGAGAGAGAGAGAGAGACTGGCGGACAGTCTTGGCAGTGGCACCAAAGCTAACACTTGTTAGTACTGCAAAGAAGACGACAGTGGTAAAGCACTCATGAAGCCCTTGAAAACTCTATGATGTGACAATCGAAGATACTGTAGATTCCAGAGTTGGAAGGTGCTCAGTGAGCTACTGGGGTAGAGCAGAAGACTCTTATGAGTAACACTGTGGCTCATGACTCAACTGGACTCAAGACAAAAGGACATTCAGCTGTTGGCATGCT
Organism: Urosaurus nigricauda; assembly: GCA_034509955.1. NCBI lineage: Eukaryota > Metazoa > Chordata > Lepidosauria > Squamata > Phrynosomatidae > Urosaurus > Urosaurus nigricauda. The sequence continues at coordinate 19,961,668 of JAOEGL010000014.1, read as the reverse complement.
GATAGGTGAAAGGATGGTCCAAAGCTGCCCAACATATTATGTGAACATGGAATATGAGAAGCATTAGGGGAAGCTAGACATAGGAAAACAAGAAACAAAACGTATGAACATTGCAATACTTGGGGTGAGTAAGCTAAAGTGGACACGGATGAGACATATTAAGTCAGACGATTAACAAAGTATTTACTCAGGAAATGAAAATCTAACAAGAAATGGGGGTGGCATTTATAGGGAGGAAAGAGGTAACAAAATCAGTCAAAGTCTGACTGAATATCAGTAAAACATCAGGGAAAACCTATCAATATAACCAAAACGAAAGTTTATGCTCCAACTACAGAAGCAACAGTAGAAGAAGAAATCAAAAGTTTCTGTTGCTGGAGTCCAGAAGAAAATTGAATGCACACAAGAACAGGCAATTTGGAATGCAAAAATAGGAAACAGAGCAGGAAAGAGTGGCCTAGGATCAAGATAACAGATGGATAACAGATGAAACCGTCATCAGTTAACAACAACATTACCCTATAATGTTCTATAAAATTAATTCCCATTTAAGTTCTATTGAGAAAAGTCCTCGCCATTTACACTGGAAAGGAAAAAAAGTAAGCCCCATCATGTTCAACAAGGTTTGCGCTCAGGAAATTGGGTACAGGATTGTAACCTAAAGCTTTCATTCCCACTCAGATGTAAAAGAATTTGACAAGTTAAGAGAAAATGGATTACTTGTTGTACTGAACAACAAACACTATTATCTCAGGCATTAATTAGTTTTTGTTAGCCAAATACTGTTTTTAGTCATCTGTCCACTTGCTGTCTTGCTGCTTTTATTGCTAACTGTATATTCCAGTTTGCATTTTAAATTGTAAACTGTCTCTCCTGGGATGTCAGTATACCAGCATCCCCCTCTTTTTGTTTGGCTGGTTTTGGGATGTTTTGCTATTTTGACAGATCTAAATTATAGCCATATACCACACTTTCAAAACCTGATCTACACGTTCTACCACTGCTGTTTGTTTTTCTCTCAGTTGGACTCAGAACACTGGTTTGTTTTCTCTCAGTCTTCTCAGCTTGCTATTTTTCCCCCTCTCAATCCACTTGACACCATTTAGTGTTCAGTCTTTGCAAACTAAAAAAAGGCTGGGTTCCATTTTGTAACCAGTTCCACTTTTTGACAGTCCTCTGGTCTCTAACTGGTCAGATAAGCAGGAGCCTCCTGTACAAACAGGGCTGTGGAGTAGTGGTGATTTTGTGGTTACTCCTTGTCCAATTCTTAAATAAATAACATGGACAAAACTCTCAAATGGGAAGCTCTTAATTAAAGGAGTAGAAGCTCTTTAAAAGCATCAAAACTGAATTGCCATAAGTTCCATCTTATTTCATATCCATACCACAAAATCTCAAATAAACCATAACACAAGTCTCAAATAAACAATCTGGCAATGACATTGTCCAAATGTTCCATAAAAAGGAGGGGAAAACAGTAACAGAAATTCCAGAGTAAAGGCCAGCACAAAAGCAATCACAGTCTCGACAGCATGGTAAGCAGAATACACATCAGATTCAAAAATAGAAGAAACTACCGTCTGTTTCTAATCTAGGAACTTCAAAGTGTGCATGTGTATATGTCATAAGATGATAGCACAATGCAGCTCCCCTTCCTATATGCACCCCAAATCCCACACCCCAAAACATATGCAGAGGTTTTGTCAACCATTTCAGCAGTTAAAACTGAGTGGTAAATATTGTCTTGTCAATTGCAATTTGACCCATACCCTAATCCCAAACTGACTGTCTGGGGAAATCCAGATACAAAAATCAGTAAGGAACCATTTCGAATGGAAACTGTGGACCAATAATGGACCTGTTACCTTAAATCAAATACTTGGTATTGATGATGAGTTTTTGCCTTTTTAAGTTTTGCAAGAGCAGTTTTTACTTTATCAGCTAAATGGCAATATCTACAACTGAAACATTACAATCCAGATTTGGTCCTGCAGCTGAGGTTCCCTTAATATTAGAGACATTAATTGAAGCCAGCCAAGTGTCCAAACCAACAATTTATATATACATACATACACGCACACATACACACACAAACATTTCTGTCATCTATAAATAAATATGACATGTGAGGTTTACTGCAAGAATAGAATAGAGAATTGGAATATCTAGTTCTGACTAATCAATGGCCATTGGTTTTAACATCTATAACTATATACAGTATAGACCTTGAGCTACATCTTTTAAAGCAGAAATTGATCTTTTGGGCATATTGGTCACCACAATGTCTATTAAAGAAAAAGATTTTCTAAATCAGCAAATTGTTGCAGATGTAATACCTCTAATGCTTCCTTAACGCATGTTATTGGGAGTTGTCCCATCGTAGCAACATTTTGGGAATAAGTAATCATGGAGGTGAATGTGGTTTTGGAAAGTTCCTTGATATTTGGTGATGTGCCGTTACTATTATTCTACTGTGGATAACATGTCAATTCATTCACAAAATAAAGGGGTTCATTCATGATGCACCAGTGCAACAGCACAGTTTAAAAAGGCAGAGGAAATGCAATGATAATTTGAAGGATCCTCATAAGTATACATTTGTTCTGCGCAACTGCGCAGGTTTGCGAACTGCGCAAACGCAGTTACACCATACAGTCAAAATTATCAAAATTATCAAAATTATCATTGCCGGCTGCGAACTGCGCAATTGCGCAGTTCGCAGCCGGCAGCCGGCAAACCTGCGCAGTTGCGCAGGACAAATGTATACTTATGAGGATCCGTCAAATTATCATTGCATTTCCTCCACCTTTTAAAACTGTGCCGTTGCACTGGTGCATCATGAATGAACCCCTTTATTTTGTGAATGAATTGACATGTTATCCACAGTAGAATAATAGCAACGGCATCCCAGAGTCCCTACTGCGCATGTCTAGGGTTCGGATTAGGGCTGGAGCTAGGGTTTGGGAGCTTTAAAAAATTTCGCGGTTAAACCCCAGCTTTTACACCTGCAGGGCATTGAGCGTTTTAATTAGAAGTGAAGTCCACACCACGCATGCTCCCAACCCACGATCCATTATGATCCGCACCTGTATTGCTGCCTTTAAATGGGTGCTTTAAAGAGACAGAGCCCCATTTAACCGTGCAACTACACCTTAGCCTTTAGATGCAATAGCAATGTTGCGCCCTTTTTAAAAAAGTAGTGGGGAAATCAAGCTACTTTTTTAAGGCGCTTCTTCTCCCTTAAAACTCCAAAATAGTGTTTTCATGGCACACTTTCCCTTTTTCTCATCTAAAGGCTGGGTTTTCATGCAGCCATCAACACACCTCTTTTTGCCAATCTAAAATGGGCCATAGTCTCCATTTTGATTTATGACCGAGCCACGGTACAGAAAATTGTAGAGAAGTCTATTTTTATGCTCTCATATACTGAAGTATATTCTCTGTAGGAAAAGCATTTGAAGACCTCCCCAGAATTTGGAGGGAGTTCAAGGCAAATGGCCGAGAGAAATCCCCTGAAGCAAGAAAGGCAATGCACAGAACCAGCCCTTTCCCTACTGTTATTTTAGAACAGTTTTTGAGGACAAGGGATTAGAGCCAGGAGTCTGATGAAATCTGCAAATTACACTAAATTGGGAGATGATGAACACACTGGAGATAGAGCACCTTGGAGACTAAAGACTGAAGCTATACATTAGAAGAGGAATGGAATTAGTTTCAAGTTAGAAGGGAATAAAATTGCAAAACTACTTCATCGTGAGGGAAGGGGGAGGGGGAATCCACGAAGAGAATAATTGACAATCCAGATGGTCAACTAATAGATGAAATCTGGAAATGTTTTTTAAAAAGTTGAAGGTATAAATGGAGAACATACTGCACTTACAGCCCACAAAGCAGTGGAGAAATAAAGCTAGTTTACTACACAGGAAAACGCCATCCGTCAGCCCAGGAGGGTAAGATTCTCACTTTTGACTAAGGCCTCTTTAAGGTACTTGTTTTCCTTGTGTCCTTACTTGTCACTTCCATGCTAATGTACAGAACTGAGAGAACAGACAAATCCCTATGTACAGCTACCCTCTAGTATAGGAAAAAAACACAGTATACTTTTTGCTTGATTTGCTGGTAAAAATGACAATGTCTAAGCATTAAGCATATATTCTAAAGGTCCTAATACAAGGAGTAAAAGGATTGTGCCAGTAACTTTAGTGTAGGCAACAAAGAACAATGGTACATAATCCTTTTTACACTGTTCATGCATTTTAAGGAGGGAGGTTAGACTCTTGAGTTTGCTGGCATATCAGTTAGCAAATGCCAGCTTTCCAGCTTTAAGTGAAGGCAAACTTCTTTCACTGTTCAGCCAATTCGCAATTACGAGTATTCTCTAGTTTAGCAAATTTACGTGAATTCTAATTGCGTTCAGAATGGATTCAGAATGACTTCCCATTGCCCGAAAATGACTTCCCATTGCTCAAAACTGCGTGAGATACACTCATACACAATAATGTGAAACCCCATGATTGCGTACGGATTGCCATTGGATTATGCTTCCAATTTCCGTCGTCTGATAAACATCCTTAGTGATAAGTACTCTTTTTAAAGTTATAAAGCAGCACAGTTCGTATCTGGGACCTCCTAGAAAACATTACAGTGTTCACATGAGCATGGAGACACAAACACAAAGAGTGGTTTGATCTGGTCCTTCCATGTGTTCCTCCTACAGTACGAAAGTCCTCCCTTTCACATAACAGTGTAACATAGCTTTATGAGCATAGGACCATGGACTTTATCAGTCTGGCAGAAAAGACGGGAGCAGAGCAGTATGTTCCCATCCATATGGCGCAAGATTGCTAAGATTATCACACAAACATCACGCAAAGTCAGGATTATTGCACAATTATCCTATGAATAAAGAGGCATTCTAGCACTGCTTTTCCTCATGAATAAAAAGCAGTGCTAGAATGCCTCTTTATTCACAGGATAATCGCAAAGTTGCATGACATAATGGTAATTATCACATTATTGCGTAATATTGACAGGAACATATTGCTATGCTCCCGTCTTTTTTTTTTTGGCCAGTCCTGAGGCTCTGGGGATTAGGAAACCCTCTGGGTGACCTTGGCCAAGTCAGACACTCTCCGCACCATAAAACCTTTGTGACAGGTGAATGACTTGAAGGCACACAGCAACAGCAACCACAACCACAACAAAAGCACAGACTTTTAAGAAGACCTGTCCTAGGAGTTTATCATACAACGGAATTTAGGGGCATAATGCAATGGCAATCTGAACGCAATAATGGGGTTTCACATAATTGCGTATTAGAGTATCTCATGCAATTTTGGGCAATGGGAAGTCATTCCGAACGCAATCATGGGGTTTCACATAATTGCATATTAGAGTATCTCACACAATTTTGGGCAATTGGGAGGGGGGTCATTTTCAGGAAATGGGAAGTCATTCTGAATGCATTCCGAATGCAATTAGAATTCACGTAAATTCGCTAAACTAGTGAATTTATGTGAATTCGAATTGGCTTCATTCGAAATTGAGAGAAATTCCTCCCATGTGATAAACTCCCTAGAGAATCACCAACATCCTATTAAGTTCCTTGGAACCTACATATAACATATAAATCTTACAGCTCTACTACAGCCAGATGTTTAGGTCCCATCCTATCCCTCTGTGGGCATTCGAAGTGAGCTAAACATTGGGGCTTGTTATTACTTCATGTCAGTTAGGCTTGTCAGTCTGGAAACGGCAGCTTTATTTTACAGACAATCAAGTAAAAATCCAGTTTGAAAAGAAAGGCAAAATCTGTAGTTGTTAGAGACGTGTGATAATGACAGCCACTGGAGAGATCCTGCCAGTGGCTCCCCCCTCCATTCACATTTTATCTGTAAAACAGCCTGAGGGCTTACAAAGAGTTTACAAGGGAGGAAGGAGGACTTGCAGATAACAGCAGCAAGCACAAAGCACTACACTGAAATCTCCAAGTTATCTGCCTGCACCAAATCTTGAGAGAGCACAGATTTAGGAGGAAGTGCACTATTCCTAAAGAACAACATTGCCATCTAGTGTCAAAGAACCTCATTCAATCTTCTCTGGCTTGAAATCTGGGATCTAAATCCACAACAAAAGAGTGCTGTGGCACCTTAAAGACTAATCTTTTTACTCTGAGCATTTGTGGCCTCTAGTCCATGATTTATATATGATGCACATTCAGAAATCTGCTCAGCTTCCAACTGCTTAAGCCAAGGCTGCCTTGTTGAAGTGAAACCAAAGCAATAGTCCCAGATAGGAATCTTCTTCCACTCCTCCAGATGCAAGCAGTCCAAAACAAGCAGTGCTGGGAGTTGCATTCTAACAACACCCTAGCATTCAAATATATAGACGTGTTAGTCTGTACAATCAATATGTAGAGAGATCTTGCCGCATCTTTGAGACTAACTGGAAGAAAGCATGAGGTTTCATAGACTTCAATCTATGAAAGCATCTGAGGATGGAAGTAAACTGAAGTCTACGAAAAGCCCGTGCTGCCAACTTCTTTAATTCAGTTAGTTTCAAAGGTGCAACAAGATCTTTCTGCATACTGAAACATCCCAGCATATTTCCCACCCTCCAATTAACTTTTGTAAATGAGCAATGGCAAACATTTCTTTCTAGATCCAACTTCACTTTAAAGTACTTGACTCAGCTACAGGTCATTGTATCTTCCAGTGGCAAGAAGTGCCAAGAACCAAAATGAATGGCCCCACTTTTTGGATTCTGGATCCAAGACACACCTGTAAGATCCACAGATCCATCAAACCGTGCATCCCAGCTCTTAGTTTGTGTGCAGCAGCTACCACCAAACAAGCAGGTGAGTCAAGATTGCAACCAAGAATTCACTATAGGAAATGAAAGTGACATCTTTCTTTTTTTTGGGGGGGGGGGGAATAATTTACATTAGTATGCAACAAAGTTGGTCCTACTTACTCATACAAATCCAATGTTTAGAGGTGGATGGAACACAGCCATAAGCTTGCCGCTGAGAGTTTCTCATCCCCCCCCCCCCACTCCTAGCTTTTGACAGCAAGCCGGATGGGAGAACCAGCACTTTCACATCAACATAATGAACTGATACTTACTTCTTGTCCACTCTTTAAAGCACATGCTTCTGGTTTGTTGGATTAGTCCCACCTTGTCTTGTGTGACTAGGGAATTTGGTCACAGCATGGGCTGTGTTACAGGATACCTTTCAATGTGTGAAGTCTGAGATGTGGACAGGATCCTTGGAGAAGTGCGTGTCACCACGTGTATATTGGATCCTTGCCCTTCCTGGCTTATTAAAGTAGGCAGAGGGGGAGAAGTTGAGTAGGAAAGGTAAGTGCTGAACACCGCAAGCATCTTACCTAAAAAAGGCTGCAGTGAGGCCATTCTGGAAAAAAATTATCTCTGAACTCCACTCATAATTACCAACCGCTCTCCAATATTCCTTTTTGGTCAAGGTCCTGGAGCGTATTGTGGCCTCCCAGCTTCAGGTGTTCCTGGATGAAGCAGATTATCTAAATTCATTTCAGTCTGGCTTCAGGTTTGTTTATGGGGCAGAGACAGCCTTACTGGATGACCTACACCAGGAATTGGGTTGTAGAGTGTGCCCCTATTGATACTGCTGGAAATCTAAATGGCCTTGGTTACAATTAGCATGGTACCCTTCTAGGCGGCCTTTCTGGTAGGGGTGCACTCAGGAGGTGGTAGTGCTGGGCTCCTGCTTGGCAACCTGACCATTGGTCTGTGGTGTCTCTCGGGGATCCCGCATGCTGTTTAACATCTACCTGAAACTTCTGGGAGAGCTTGTCCAGAAATTTGTGGTTCATCGTCACCAGTCTGCTGATGGCACACATTTCTACTTTTCCTTTCCATCTAATTTCCAGGAAACTGTTTCTGCACCAAACCAACATCTATCGTCAGCAATGGATTGCATGAGGGCAAACAAATTGAAGCTCTATCCAGACAAGACAGAGATGCTCCTTTTCAGTCAGAAGGTAGATCAGGGAAAAGGGAATAGGTGGAGATGTTTTTAATGTGTAAGAGGTTTAAAATTAATGTTTTTAAGTGGATTGTGCTTAATGCGTTTTTTAATGTTTGTATTTCAGACTGTTTTAGCTGGATTGTTTTAATGTATACTGTAAGCCAGTTTGGGTGCAATCCGGGAGAAAAGTGGGATATAAGGTAAATAATAAATAAATAAACAAATATTGGGAAGTTTGCCGTCTCAGGACTTTTGTTCTGTTTTCAGTCATGTTATTCTGTTCCAGGTGGCTTTCAGGCATTAAGTGATGAACAAAAGCATAATATCTAATATGTTTCATTCGTAAAATATTTTTCTCATGTGTACTCGAAATATCCCAATGTTTTTATCAGCCAGTCTTCTTGTGTTGGAATATGTACCTCTTTCTGTCTCTAGACTGTTCTTGTAGCCGTGATCATATATTGTAAAGCCTTTCCACATTTCTTTTCTAGTTGTTTGTGCAACATTCCAAGTAAAGAAATGAGCAGGTTTCAGTTGTACTTTTCTTTTAAAAATATGTTACGGGTTCATGTCTTTAAGTCTATCTATATCAGTAAAATATATTTATGTCGGTTTCGGTTTTTGTGTGTGTGCGCTTAATAAAAATGATTTTTTAAAAAGGATATCCAGAGGTTCACAGGGCTTCTGAAATGGAGGTGTGACTTTGGACATGCAAGAATTTGTTATCTGTGCCTACTATCAGTTGCAGGAGACCTTGAGATGCTTGGTCTCAGTGGTTTGGAATGTAGAGCTAGGAACAGTTAGCTTAGGAGTTTATCAGGTGGGAGGAATTTCTCTCTATTTTGAATGGAGCCAATTCGAATTCACGTAAATTTGCTAGTTTAGCGAATTTACGTGAATTCTAATTGCGTTTGGAATGCATTCAGAATGACTTCCCATTGCTCGAAAATGACTTCCCATTGCCCAAACCTGCGTGAGATACTCTAATACGCAATAGCGTAAAACCCATGATTGCGTTCGGAATGACTTCCCTTTTGCCCGAAATTACGTGAGATACTCTAATATGCAATAATGTGAAACCCCATGATTGCGTTCGGATTGCCATTGGATTATACTTCCAGTTTCCGTCATCTGATAACGTCCTTAGAGAAGACTGGAGGGACAAGAGGGGGATGTAGTTCGTGTGATTTTGCTGGGGGTTGGAGTGGGCCATGTAAAGTTTTATGGGATGTATTTGCTGGAGATGTATTTGCTAGTCTCAGCTTGAAAGCTGAATGGAACCATCAATATAGTACTGCTTGCTTGCACCCAATCTGACTCTTTGATCGGTCCAAGAACTGATACACTGTTCTGACAGTTTGGCTTTGGCTTCCTTGACAAGATTCTAAAGCAGAGGCAAGTGCAACCTGGAAATTTTACTCTTCCTCCATCATAAGTGAGCTAATATGTGTATTAAGAGGAAAGACACACCGTTTGAGCCTGTGACCCATAAATTCAGTGCAGATTAATTGTAGTCATAGCTACATAATTCACATTTACATTCCAAACCTACATATCCCATTAGCAGAGATATTATTTTCCTCCTCTCTCTAGCCCCAAGCAATAGATCTATGTATTGTATGTATGTATGTATGTATGTATTTGATAAATACATTTCTTTCTCCTTTCACAGGATTGGAAGTGGCTTAAATCCAATTTAGACATACTTTTCACAGTTCAGAGCATTGTAGGGCTCTGAATTCAGCACATGATATATGTTTAAAGTGAACCCCAAAATATGCAGACGTATCCTTATACTATTTCATTTGGGCTGAAAAATTAATGGACAGGGAAGGTTTGAGCCTCAGGGTTCCCCATTTTAGTAATGGAACTACTGACGCCAGCTTTTTTCTCCCCGGCTCTGGCATTTGCCTGGGTCATTTCAAATACGCATTCTGCCTGCTCTCCTAGTGCTTAAAGATACAACTGAGATTATTCCCTGGATTAGACATACACAAATTAGAGGTTTATCATAAGAGGCAAATATCATGCCTCTTCTGTCCACCTCACCAGCCCCCAAATGCTCTCATTTTCCCAACCGTTGTCCTTCTGAATTCCACCTTCTTTCCTACTCAAGGGAAGACTCTATTGCTCTAGCAGCAACAAGTAAACAAGCAGACAGGCAGGTCTCTCCTTACTTGGGAAGCCTACCTAGTGTAAGTAGTGCTTTGTAAATGACGTTTTCCCTGTAGAATACTGATACTGCAGTCAGAATGGCTGGATGTAATGATGGTTGATGAGCTTCATGGGTGGGTGAGCTAAAAATAATGTTGGTTCATAACTTGGCTTAAAATTAATCCAAGCTATGGTGAAATAGATCATGCATGCTCAGTTATACCTTCAGAAGGATATTCTAGGCAGGACATGCTAAATCTCAGTTTCCTGTGTCCCAGCAACCAGGATTCTCCTTTTTCTCCTTAATCTAATGCATTCATTGCTGACAGAAATGTGATAAACTCACCACTGGAAGCCACAATAGTCGACAAATGATCTGTAGTTAAATGATTATCTGACAGGGTAACCAGTCAGATAATGCCTTAGGATTTCAAAGAAGGAACTGTGCAGGGGTACTTTGATCGTGAGTTCCTGCATCGCAGGGTGTTGGACTGGATGGCCCTTGTGGTCTCTTCCAACTCTATGACTCTGTATCTTGTCTTTCTCCCAAACTGAGATTCTGGGCAGCTATCAACAAAAGTGAACCAATACCATTTGAACATAAAAAAGATTGAAATGCGATTTAAAATACACCAAGAAGGCAAAGCATGGCACTCACAAAGTTAAAAGCCTATCCCATAGCAGGTCAGTTGTCAAAGTCCTGTCTGAATGCAATGGTTTTTGCCTCCATCCAGAAGGAGGGCAAAAGTAAGTCAGTCTAGCCAAAAGTAAGCCAGTCTAGCCTCACCCATTCCAGAGCATGGATGGAGCCACTAAGAAAGCCCTCTCTTGCTATAAGCAGCAGGACAGAAAGAAGGAGTTCCTTGCCATTTAATTGTTCGTACAAGCAGGCTTACAAGCAGAACCAGGCAGGTACAAGCCCAAACAACCTGCAGCACTACATTGTAGAAACACATAATCTAATCTTTTTCTGAACAGCAGCTGATATGAAGCTCTATTCCAAATGTATCCATGCCCTTCTTCTCCATTAACAAAGACTGTTCTTCACAGGGTCTTATCCCTGTTGAATCTACTTTTTTCCTGTTAGCAGGCAAATGCAGAAGACAATAAGATACCAAGAAAACCCAGCCTAGATTCCAGGAGGGCAGAAGAATAAATCTGCTGTTAAGTGAAACTGACTTTTTATCTCTCTGTGTCTTCCTGCTGACAATACATTAGGGAGGTTGACATCAAAAATCCCCAGGGGTTCAAATCCAATTTGAAACCAAATGGAAAAGACCCGCCTAGGAAGAGAAAGGATGAATTGGTTCTGCCACAAGAAAAATTAGCACAGAAACAAGTTTATCACCAACCAATCTCTTAAAATAACTGCCTTGAGGTTTTAATAAGGGGGGGGGGGGGAGGTCATCATGATCTGATTTTAAGGCTTAGCAGGGATTCAAAGCTTGAATTGACCAATCTGTGTAAGTCTGCACATCCGTCGATAAACCAGTTGCTGAGAAAGTGGTGCTTTGTGAGCACCACGCCAGATTTCGAATGGAGATAGGCCATTCCTTGATGCCTGCAATTTGTATTCACAGAGACAGCTGCAGCTCTGATTAGCATACTATCACTTACAAGAAGGTGGCTTTTCCTGTTCCATCTGTCAGAAACCACAGTGATCAAGCACTCTTTTGTCTGCCAGAATTCAGAATGACACACATATCTACTTCCCATACAGTCTACACAGTGCCATTGACTCGACAAGGCAAAAATGGGAACCAGGGCTTCTGTGTCGAGGGCTGCCTTAATCACAGAATCCATTTGAAAAGCCATCCACTAGGGCACTACTTCTTAAAATGCAAGCCTCCTTAATTGCAGAGCTAATTGAAGACTTACGTGTTCATGGTAATAGAATTCAAAGATATAGCCATATTAGCCTGTAGCATCAGTATGTAGAGAGATCTTGTAGCACCTTTGAGACGCAGTCCAAAATGCACTGCAGCAATAATCCAGTTTGAGATGGTTATAACTGTCCTGGCTCAGTGTTAGCGAATCCCGGGAATTGTGGTTTATTGTGGCACCAGAGCTCTCTGACAGAGGCAGCTAAATGTCTCACAAAACTACAGTTCCCCGAATGCCCTAGCGCTGAGCCAGAGCAGTTAAAGTGGTCTCAAACTGGATGATTTCTCCAGTGTGTTTTGGACCTCAGATAGTCTCAAAGGTGGTACAAGATCTCTCTACATACTTGCGCATAGTAAAACGGGTACATAATGCATTTTATGCTAGTTCAGTCAACTCTAACACACTTGATTCAAAAGATAAAAGAATACTTGATCATATTTATTGCTAGCTCATGGGCTCTTAAAAAGTAAGGCAAGCCAGACGCCAAGTTAGTCAATTAATACATATGCCTTGGAACTGCAAACCTATACCGGGGTGGGGAAAGATGTCCCTGCTTCTATGCTAATGTTCAGACTGTATTTACTACAGCCACTTCTAACCATTCCTTCCCTTCTTTCTAGTCTCTCGCTTTGTGTAAATGTCTCAAGTTGCTACACTTTTACATCGCTGATTGTCCGACTCGGGAGTAATGCAAGAGTTATTCCATCACATTCTATAGAACTGTTTTTATCTCTCTTGACAAACCATGGACTGCATCCTACTACCCATACAGCACAAATCCTATTGTTAGCCCCAACTAGAACAGGCCTACTGAATCAATGGGATTTATCTATGCGTTGACTCCCCAGTCAAAAACTGATTTAACAGGTCTACTTTTGTGAAGACTAACCAATAAGATTTAGGCCAGTAACTGCTTAGGGGTGAGAATGGTGCACTTCATCCTTTTGATCACCTTCATATTTCAGTTAAAAAGAGTGCTATCTCCCCTAAGATTCTTAATTCCTCAACAATCAAAGTGACTAAATAAATTTCTGTCCACCTTTAGGAGGGCTACCCAGCAATTTAACATACGTCTGAACAAAGCTGTTTTCAAGGTCAATGTTCTGATACCCTTCTATCTGCCCTCTTCCTTCCAAATTCAGGCACTTATACGCACGTGCACAGAAATGCACACACTCCCCAGAGCCTCAAAGAACTCACTATTCTTTGAGATTAAATGCAAAAAAAGCTCCCATCAAGCAATATTTTCAGATTTTCAATTTTCTTGTCAATGTCCTGGGGTTTTAATATGAATTCTTCCTGCACATTGTGAGTGGAAGTCATATAGCATCCTGAATTATGGCCAGTTTTCTTTTAACGGGCACAGTCGGTATTTTTTTTTTAATTATTATTAGATCTGGGGGGAAAAAGCCCTGGCAAGACTATCACCAAGTACTGATGGGCCCAGCTTCCCACGAGCAAAAGGGAAAGAAAAATCCATACAAAGCGACAAGACTGGATCCCTTGGCTTTAAGCTACATTTAATGAGCTGCTTCCCCCTTTCTGCTGGAGGCAACTGACACCCATTTCAAGAAAGAATGAGAGACTTAAAAGCTGGACTAGTAGCAAGATAGAATTTGGGGTTTGAAAAGGTTTTGCTGAAAAAATGGTTATAGAAGGGAATAGGCACTGAAAGCTGGGAGGGAGGGGGGGAGATACAAAGACAGACTTTGGAGAGACAGAGCCTAGAAGCAATATCCTATGCTCTCAAACAAGCAACGCCACGTGTCAAAACTGAAGTGATAGAAATAGACAGCCTCTCATTATAAGAACAGTTTGATGCATGAACTGATTAAATTGTTTCACATTAATTTGTATCCGGGTTTTTTTTTAGAGGAGAACAAGATCATTTCTGATCTGCATTGTATAAAACTAAAAGTCCCATCTACCACAGCATCCTCCAAGATGCTGCAAAGAACAGTAAGGTTTGACACAGCAACATATTCAAGAGGAATAAAGGCATTTATTTATTTCTATTACAACACTTATTTCAACATATATCTGAAGGTCTCGGGATAGAGTACAATTTAAAAAATACCTCTGAAAGAATTCAACAAAAATCAAAGTACCGGTAGATCCTGCAATCCAAATGATGAAAATCTGAGCCCTTCTTGCTAAGCCTTGAATGCCAAGCCAAAATGACATTGGTATCAGTTGAGCTCCAAAGTGAGAAAGTTGCACAATGAATTGAACAAAGCATGTCCATATTAAACATAAATTACAGCTGAAGAAGGGAATTAGTGGATTTGAATTAGCAATTGTGAAAACCAAAGGAGGCAGAAGTATTTATTATACCTTAATTAATTCATTTGAGATGTGGCGCTGGACAGCCCAAAAGACAAACAAATGCGTCCTGGAGCAGATCGGGCCAAATATCTCTTTGGAAGCCAAGATAATCAAGTTTTTTAAAAAATTTCCACCAAGTATTTTTTTTATTATTAGTATCGCTTTTAAAACATAAAAAAGCCTTGCGGCACAGCTGTGTCCCACTTGGGGGAGGAGGTTCCATGTTTAAGGACAAAAACAACAACAACAAAAAACCTTTGAGAAGGCCACCTATTGCTTTCGCTGAAGCACAGACCAAGAGAGGGCTGCGAGGTTTCAGACAGGAGGGACTCAGGTTCACAGGAGATGGATTTTTTTCTTCTTTGTTTTGGCTTTGGCCCTTAAAATCTAGGTTAGCGGAAGCAGTTTCAACATCCACTTCTCCTCAAAGTCAAAGGTTAGCAACAGTTAAAAAGTCAAAAGAGTGTCAGTATTGGCCAATTTTTTTGACACAGCAACCTTGTTTAAAGAAGAACTAACATATGATTATTATAGCCAAAGAGGGGGAGAGGAGCGTTTTTTAACCAGTGCAGGACTCTTTCAATCTCAAGAGATATGATTACAAAAAGCAGGCCTTACAATATTGAACTTTTTGTACAGTGCTTGCTTAAGTTCCTCTGGGCAGATGCACCAGCACCAGCCTGCGGAAATCTAACTTAAGAGCCAAAAGCACTGTCACTACTGCTGCTCCTCCTCCCCGCAGATGTCGTTCTTCTTCCTCTTCATCTCTTCAAAATCGAAATCTGATCCCATCATCCACTTGTAAATGTCTTTGATGTCATCGCCAAGATAAGAGAGGAAGTGATTTACATGTTAATCTCTCTGTTGGTCTGTTGTTGAATGGCAAGGCCTCAGGGTATTTATTTAATTAATGATCCATTGTCTGTTGGGAAATCCCTCTGACCCTGGGTGGTTTTCATTTGCATTTGCTGGGTCTTGATTTTGGTGTTTTTCAGGACTGGTAGCCAGACTTTGTTCACTTTAAGGGTGTCTTCTTTCCTGTCGAAGTTGTCCAGGTGTTTATGGATTTCAATGGCTTCCCTGTGCATTCTGACCTGATAGTTGTTGGCACGGTCCAGAATTCAGTGCCCCGGAGGGTTTATAACTTGTTCTGCTACTGCTGATTTTTCTGGCTGACCCAGTCTACAGTGAGACTGTCATACTTTGGCCACATCATGAGAAGGCATGGCTCACTGGAAAAACAATAATGCAAGGAAAGGTGAGGGGTAGAAGGTACTG
This sequence comes from Urosaurus nigricauda, assembly GCA_034509955.1. Lineage (NCBI taxonomy): Eukaryota > Metazoa > Chordata > Lepidosauria > Squamata > Phrynosomatidae > Urosaurus > Urosaurus nigricauda. Next base: position 19,946,019 of record JAOEGL010000014.1, on the reverse strand, counting down.
CACTTAGGGCGCAAAAATGAAATGCATAGATATAGGATGGGGGACATCTGGCTGAATGAAAGTACGTGTGAAAGAGATCTAGGAGTCCAAGTAGACCATAAGTTGAACATGAGTCAACAGTGCGATGCGGCAGCTAAAAAGGCCAATGCAATTTTAGGCTGCATCAATAGAAGTATAGTGTCTAGATCAAGGGAAGTAATAGTGCCACTCTATTCTGCTTTGGTCAGGCCCCACCTGGAATACTGTGTCCAGTTCTGGGCACCACAATTCAAAATGGATATGGAGAAACTGGAGCGGGTCCAAAGGAGGGCAACTAACATGGTGAAGGGTCTGGAAACCATGCCCTATGAGGAACGACTTAGAGAGCTGGGGATGTTTAGCCTGGAGAAGAGAAGGTTAAGAGGTGATATGATAGCCCTGTTCAAATATTTGAAGGGATGTCATATTGAGGAGGGAGCAAGCTTGTTTTCTGCTTCTCCAGAGACTAGAACGCGGAACAATGGATGCAAACTGCAGGAAAAGAGATTCCACCTCAACATTAGGAGGAACTTCCTGACAGTAAGGGCTGTTCAACAGTGGAACACACTCCCTCGGAGTGTGGTGGAGTCTCCGTCCTTGGAGGTCTTTAAGCAGAGGCTGGATGGCCATCTGTCGGGGATGCTTTGACTGGGAGTTCCTGCATGGCAGGGGGTTGGACTGGATGGCCCTTGTGGTCTCTTCCAACTCTATGATTCTATGATCCTATGATTCTAGGAAAACTGCATGCCAGATGAATGGACATCAGGGAGTTCCTCCTGGACCTAAATTTGCAGGACCTGACCAAAGCAGTGGAAGATAGGGGTTCTCAGAGACATCTCATCCACAGGGTCACCATGAGTTGGAACTGACTCGAGAGCAGCTAATAACAACAAGGTAAAAGTGAAGTACAAGCCAATTGCTGTAGTGGCTAGAAAGTGGCATCCTGTAGTTGCAAGATGTAAGCCATTTTGTCCTCCCTACAACTGAATTGTTCTCCCTTACCTGAGAGTTTAGTGTAATATCCCAGTTAATAACTACCTTTTCAGGGAGCCAAAATTAAGATATGATTGGTTGTGACAAGAAGTCTCCTTAAAGCAAATGCTGACCATCAGGTCCTGGTGACTTTCCCTTTTTACTTTTTCTTATTGCTTCTACAACTTCTACTATAGTAATAGGACCATTCAACATGTTCTTCTGTTCATCTGTTAGGGGTTTTGACTTTGCTTTCTCCAAGAATGTTTTGATTTTAGTTTCTGATATTAAAGATTTCTTATATAATTTAGCATAGGATTCCTGAAAGCTTTGTTTTGTTTTGTCTTGATCTGACACTACTTCTGAATTTATTTTAATTTCTGTTATAAAAATTTTTTCTCTCTGTTTTCTAATTTTATGTGCTAACCATTTTCCTGGTTTATTTGCTTGTTCAAAATGTTTTTGCTTAAATTCCCTTATTTTATTTTGAATTTTTCTCTCTTCTTCCATTTCTATCTGTTTTTTAGTTGTTTTTATTGCCAATAAAATCTCTTCACTTGTAGGGTTATTCTGTAATTTTTTTCTCTTTTTCTTCTAGCTTCTTCAACAACCTTTCTACTTTTTCTCTCCTTTTTCTATATAATATACAGTTTTGTTGGATAAAAATGTAAGTCTTAAATGCTCAAATCCAAAATGCCACTAAAAGCATGACTGCATAATAACCATCTTTTCCATAAGCTTTTCTCTCAAGAGAGAAAAACCGAAGCGTTTCTCATGGGTGGCTGAGAGAGTGACTTTACTTTCTGATGGTTCAATTACACACACTTTGTTTCATGCACAAAGTTATTAAAAATATTGTCTAAAATATGCAGGCTGTGTATAAGGTGTATATGAAACATAAATGAATTTTGTGTACAGACTTGGGTCCCATCTCCCATCTCATTATGTACATATACAGGTATTCAAAAAGCCAAACAATTCCAAAATCCAAACCACTTCTGGTCCCAAGCATTCTGAATAAGGGAGATACAACTTGGTTTCATTGGCATGAACTGCACACTATGTAAGGAAATGAATTTTGGAATCATAGAATCCTAAAGTTGGAAGGGACCTCAAAGGTCATCCAGTCCAGCCCCATTTTGCCTTGCAGGAAGATACCCTCCCAACAGCCTCTGTTTGAAAACCTCATCCACAGCTTCATATTAGCTCATGAAGGGAGCTCTGACAAAACTCAGGGTACATAATCCAACACTAGAAACCGCTCCCCATAGATGTAAGCATGGGTCAGGAGAGGCTAATTTTTCCAAGGACCTTATCAGACAGGAGGAATTTCTCTTTATTGCAAATAGAGCCAATTGGAGCCAATTCGAATTCACGTCAATTCGCTAGTTTAGCGAATTCATGTGAATTCCAATCGCATTCGGAATCTGTTCAGAATGACTTCCCATTACCCGAAAATGACTTCCCAATTGCCTGAAATTGTGTGAGATGCTTTAATTCGCAATAATGTAAAACCCATGCTTGTGTTCGGAATGACTTCCCTTTTGCCTGAAATTGCGTGAGATACTTTAATTCGCAATAACGTGAAATCCTATGATTGCGTTCGGATTGCTGTTAGATTATACTTCCCATTTCCAACATCTGATAAGGTCCCAAGACATCCCGTAAAGGGCTTCCAGATTTGGACGAAATAAATAAATAATAAAAGATGAAGGAAAGGAACACAGTGCCAAAGGATTTACAAGATTCCAGCTGCCATAACTGTTTATGCGCTCACCCGAAAGGCTGGATGGATGAGAGTAGAGGAGGGGCAGTGTTTCCAGGACAGATAACACTCTTGCTTTGCACCAGGGGATTGTCCCATTTTTAAATAAGAGTTAAAGTGCAGTACAGTCCTCTCTCCGTTCTTGCGGTCTTCAGACTCGCGCCCCTCGCTTATGCATGAGGGACGAATGAAGGGGGAATGAATGAAGAAGGCCAACAGGGATTAAATACTGTATAAGCCAAACGCTGTTTTCACAAAGGGGTCTGGAACGGATTCCCTCACCAAAAAGGAGGGGCAACTGTACTTACATTGACGCGTAGCTAGGTTGACTCAAATTTTTTGGATCATTTTTTTACTTAAAATTTCTAGATTTATGCGTGAGTATATACAATATAATTATTCACTAATTATACACACACACACATTAGTTTTTTGTGGGTTTGGGGGCTATGTGGCTGCATTCTGGAAGAATTTCTTCCTGATCAATCCTTTCTGAACACGGCCACAGAGACCAAAAACCCTACAAAAATCCAAGGATGCTGGCCATGAAAGCCTTTGACTTTACATCACACACATATATATATATATAACATATATGTATTTACACAATATATATATGATGTGTATATATACAGACATACATATAATGTGAAGTTGAAGGCTTTCACAGCCAGCACCCTTAGTTTTTTGTGGGTTTTTGGGGCTTCGTATTATATATATATATATATATATACACACACACACACTATATATATATATATGTATGTACACAATATATATGTGTATGTATGTGTGTATATATATATATAAAATGTGAAGTTGAAGGCTTTCACGGCCAGCACCCTTAGTTTTTTGTGGGTTTTGGGGCTCCACTATATACATACACATTTTTGTCTCCCAATTCTGATGCAAAAGATCTATCTAGAAAACATTCTAAATCAGCATTACTTCTTCTGATTATCATCTTTTTATCTAAAGTTCCTTTTAAATATCTCAATAAATGTTTTACTGCTGTCCAGTCTTCAACTCTTGGATCATTTACTCTTCTTGATAACACATTTACTGCATAAGAAATGTCTGGTCTGGTGTGATAAGAAATGAATTGTAGAGATCCTACTATACTCCTGAATAAAGTCTTGTCTTCAAATACTCTGGATGTTTCCTCAGACACAAATCCTGTTGTCATGGGAGTTTTTACTATTTTTGCATTTTGCAATCCACATTTTTCAATTAATCTTTCTATCTTCTTTCTCTGATTTAACACACAATGTCCATCTTCTGTCCATTCAACACCAATTCCTAAATAAGTCTTTAACAAACCTAAATCCTTCAAAACAAATCTTTTAGACAATTCTTCTTTTACAGACTCAATTTCCTGTTTTGTTTTTGCTGCTACGCACAAATCATCAACATAAATCACTAACACTATGTTTCCTTTTGTATAAACACAAGCATCTGCTACGCTTCTTTTATATCCTAGCTTTTCAAGTTCGTCATTAATGCACAAATTCCATGCTCTGGCACCATATAGAGCTTTCTTCAACTTGTAGACTTTTTGACTATTTTGTTCTTCAAAACCTTGTGGCTGTTCCATAAAAATTTCTTCATTCACACTAGCATTTAAATACGCTGTTTTAAAATCAAAATGTTCTACAACCAGATTTCTTTTTGCTGCAATAGCTAGAACCATTCTCAAACTCTCTGGTTTAGCAGTTGGTGAATAAGTTTTATCGTAGTTCTCAAACTGCTGTTGTGCAAAACCTTTAGCTACCAACCTTGCTTTATACTTAATACTTCCATCTGGCATGTCTTTCTTTTTGTATACCCATTTACAACCAATAACTTTCTTGTCTTTGAGTCTATCTACAATTTCAAAAACATCTTTATTTACCAGGCAATCAAACTCACTATCCATTGCATCAAGCCATCTTTCCTGTTCCTCTCTAGGAAAATTTTCCAAATCCTCATAACTTTCAGGTTCTTCCATTACTAAACATGCTCTTGCCTTTGTTACAACAAATCTATCTGGTGGCTTTCTGGTTCTTTGACTACGCCTTGGAACAAATTCTGTTGTTCAGTCTTTTTCTTCTTCTTCACTTTCTGTACTAGAAGTTGTAGTTCTGCGGCTAAATCTTTTATCTTCAGTCATGCGAGTAGTAACAGGTCTAGACTGGTTCTCATCATCAGAAGTGCTAACATCACTGCTAGTAGATGCTTCTGGCTTAACTGAAACCCCTCCGTTTCCTGAAGTTGGTTCAGTTTGTTTTTCTGTCTCATCTGAACTTCCTAACCTCACAAAAACTTCTTTATTGGCATGCAATTTGTCCCAACCAGCATGTCTCTCGAAATTTGCAGATCTAGAATATTGTACTTGGTTTCCACCCAAATGAAATTTGTAGCTATTTCCTGAATATCCCAAAAACATAAGTCTTTTACTTTTGGGTTCACCTTTTCTCCTAAAACAAGCAGGTGTGTAAACATAAGCAAATTGACCAAAAACTCTTAAGTACTTGTAGTTTGGAACTCTGCCATACAATACTCTGTAGGGAATGTCTTCAATTTCTGAATGATACAATCTGTTACTAATGTGTACTGCTGTTAAGGTTGCTTCTGCCCAAAAACTATCTCTCACTCCGGCATCAGCCATCAAACAAGCAGTTATTCTTTTTATGTCCTGTATCTTTTTCTCTGCTAATCCATCCTCATTAGCGCTTGCAGGATTCGTAGTTTCATGTGTTATTCCCTCTTTTTGAAACCAGTTATACAATTGATTTGACAAAAATTCTCCTCCTCTATCTGTAACAATAGTGCTGACTTTGCTATCAAACTTCCTTTCCACCATTCTCACCCATTCTTTTAAGCTTTGCCCAGCGTCAGATTTGTTTTTCAATATTCTTACAAATGCAAATCTTGTAAATCTGTCCACAATTACCAGAAAATATTTGCTTCCTCCTAAAGATAAACAATTAGCTTGGGCAACATCTGCATGTACAAATTGAAATGGCCTTTGAGCAATTCTTTTTGTCTTTTTGGCCACTGGAAATGCTTTAACTTTTACTTGCTGACATACTATACAGTCCAAATGATTTTTGCATTCTGCAACTTTCAAATCTGGACAAATTCTAATCAAATTCATTAAACACTTGAAACTGGCATGGCCGAATTTTCTGTGGAGCTCATGTATGCAGTCTTTGTGCATTGGAACATTGTTTATGTTATTAGCATTTTCAACCTTGTAGCTATCAATATTGTCCTCCAAGAAGTTTATCTTTTTTCACGCCTATGCCACACAATTCCCCATTTCACTTTATCTTACACAAGTTCCCTTCAAAGATGACTGTGTAGTCTTTGTCTGTTAATTTGCTAACTGATAACAAATTATTTTCTAACTCCTTCACATGTAAAACATCAGTAAAGTTTTCTTTTAGCCCGGGAATGTAAACTGTTCCCATTTGTTTTACTGTGCTAACTTCATTCCCATCAGCCATGACTACAGCATTTACATTAGCTGATCTTCTATTGCTTATTAAATCAATATTGTTACACATATTATTTGTTGACCCCGAGTCAATCAACCACCCTAAATTATTACTTTGTTTTTCCTTAATCATTGTTGCAAACCCCTTTTTGTTACCACTGTCCTTCACAAATGGCGGTTTGGAATGTTTTTGATACTGTCTCGGCTGCCATCTGCTCTCTCCTTGCTTGCTTCTCTCCACAGCCAATTGTCTACAATGTCTCTGCAAATGACCAATCTTCTTACAATAAAAACACCTCCGTTGCTCCCTCATAGAAGCTGCTTCTTCCTGCTTTCTCACATCTGGCGTTGTTTGTTGTCTCGGCACTGTCTTTAAACTTGCGGAGTCTCCCTGTTCAGATTTTCTCCTCTGATTCTCCTCCAGTATTCTTGCCACAATTAAGTCTCTATTTAATTCAGTCTCTGGCAGATTTTGCAGACTGTTTGTTATGTTGTTCCAAGATGAATCCAGCGACTCTAACAAAATGTAGCACTGCTGCTCTTTGCTAATTTGCACTCCCCTCAATTCGGCTTGTACAAATAAATCTTGCATCGTTTTCAAATGCTGTATAACACACTGCCCTCTGGACATCTTTTCCCTGTATATTCTTTTAGACCATAACATTTTAGCAAAGGCAGTACTTGGAGTGTGTAGTCTTTGCAAGGTCTCCCACACTTCTTTGGCAGAACCTTTATCTCTTACATCATTAATCATGTCCTCCTCAAGCATGAGGTATAGACAGGCTTTCGCTTTGTTATCTCTCTCTCTCTTGGCTTCATCGGCATCGGCTGCAAGCCCTCTTTCAACTGTCGTCCACAAACTTTCCTTAATCAGTAGAGACTGAGCATATATTTTCCAGGTAGAGTAGTTACTGTTATTCAACTTGCTAAACTTCAAGATCTCCATCTTAATTTGTGCAGTGACTCAATTTGACACAGTCCTTCTGATTTTGCACAGCTGCCTCGTCTGGGCTTAAACAAACACAAAAATTTAATTACTCACGACGCTTGTCAGTGCAGCGCAAACAGCTTGCTCTGATCCGTCGTCCACGAAAACTTTCTTCTGCCTCTAGAAAGTTCAACTTCTGTGGATGCTGGGTGCTCTAGTAACTGGTATCTGGTTTCTGGCATCTGGGTTTCTGGGCCCATAACCCTTGTCAAGGATGATGGGAGTTGCAGCTTGTCTTATACTTGCTTTAACTCACCACCTTGTTGTGCAGCGGAGCAGACCAGCTTTGATCTGTGGTTGTTGCTTCTTCCAAGCATCCAGAGCTTCTGAGATTAGGCTGAAGACCTTGACAAACTCTCTCAGCCCTCTCACTCCTCTTTCAGAGATGTCTCCAAACCGTCTCCTTGGTTCTGGTGGCTCTTGTATCTTCTCTCTCACAAGATACCAGGCAACACAGTAGACTTGTATAAAAGATCTACTTTATTTAACTATATCTACTCTACTCTACTCTATACAATGCTTAACTCAGCTATTCTCTACTACATACTACTACACACTATACATACTATACAGAACTAAGCATAACAGAACTGAACTACAGGAACAGAACAGCAGGATCAGAACCTGAACACATTGGCATACGTTGTTAATATTATTATAGCCACTTGTGGGTGTTTACACTCATTTACATTTACATTTACATTTACACTCATTCACTCTGTTCAACCCATACTTAAGTCCAACCCAAGTATTTCATCATATTTCATCATACTGTCTTGTACACTTCATGATTCTCAGGTGTTTCCAATATGTATTCCATAATTCTGTCCTTGTCATTTTGTCCTTGGCTCCCAGGACTTCTAAATTACATTAGCCTTTTCACCTGTGTAGCTTCTTAATTGCTTTTGCTTAGTAATTGTGACTTTCACATACATATTTTATTTCTTCCACTGTATGTCCCATGTTGCATTTTCCTTAACATATATATATATATATATACATGATGTGTGTATATAGATAGATAGATCTAGATATATATATATCAAATGTGAAATCGAAGGCTTTCCTCGCCAGCACCCTTAGTTTTTTGGGGGGCTCTGTGGCCGTGTTTGGGAAGGCCTGGTTCATTTTGACATAGTAATATATCAACATACCATGACTATAATACAAACCATAGCTATATCGGATATAAAGTCATTCTTTCCGTGTGAGATAACCAAGTCTTCCTTCTAGGGGTCACTCTCAACCCGCTCCTCGGTCGAGACTAGAGACCGAGCTCATTCTTCTCCCCTCACGCTCTTTCTCCTCATTAAACGGAGCTCCTCCTCCAGCGCTGACGTGAGCGCCCCGGCCATTTTGAAACAAGCTCAAGCAATCCAAATCATCCAGCCGCTCTGGGCTTCCACATCTCGGCTGCTCCGAGAGCCGCCAGTCTAGGAATCCAGTCACGGCCGCTCTGGGCTTCCGCCTTCCCTCAGTGGGCGGGCTTCCTCTCCCCTCTCTCTCTCTCTCTCTCTCTCTCCCCCCCCCCGTCACGCCAATGACGTGTCAGCTCTGGCCACCAATGGCTGGGCCGGAAAGCGCTCCTTAGCCCCGCCCAGGGCCTGATCAGCTGAGGGCAGGGGCAATGTTGACAGGAGGAGCGGCCGAAGGAGAAGAAGAAGAAGAAGAAGAAGACGAAGAAGTCGGGCTTTGGCGTCAGAGGCGTAAGTCGGGGCTCGAGGCAGCGGCGGAAGTCGAGGCGCGGCGGCTCTGCTTTCCGGCCCCTGAGGCCGAGCGGAGGCAAGGGACCGGGCGGGGGGGGTTCTTCTTTTTCTTTTTTTCTCTTCCTCTTTTCTTTATTTATTTTCTATACTTTATCCCGTTCGCTCTGTTTTTACTGTATGTGTTTCGTTTCGTTTCTTTTTATTTATTTATTGTATTGACTCGACTTCGTTGACTCTGTTATTATGTATTTATTTCCCTTTTTAGTTTGTTTATTTTATGCACTTTCTTTCGTTTGCTCTATTTTTGTTTGATTTGTTTCGCGTCTTTTCTTTTTATTTATTTATTTTATTGACTAGTTTGTTTAATCTTTTTTATTTTATTGCATTTATTTCACTTGATTTACTTTTACTTATTTATTTTGTTGACTTTATTTTATTTACCAGGTGTTTATTTTATGTTTTTAATTTCATTTTTTCGCCATTTTATGTACTCTATTTTTATTTCTTTTTATTTTACCTTATTTTTAATTTACATTTTATTTGTTTTATTTTATTTTTATTTATTTCCTTTGTTTTATCTTATTTTTGTTGATTTTTCTCTTATTTTATTTATTTTTTATTTCATTTCATTTCTTTTATTTACTTTGTTTTGGTTACTCTATTTTTATTTTATGTTTTTAATTTCATTTTTTCGCCATTTTATTTTATGTACTCTATTTTTATTTCTTTTTATTTCTTTTATTTTTATTTATTTCCTTTGTTTTATCTAATTTTTGTTGATTTGTCTATTATTTTTTTTATTACATTTGATTTCTTTTATTTACTTTGTTTTAGTTACTCTATTTTTATTTTATGTTTTTAATTTCATTTTTTCGCCACTTTATTTTACATACTCTATTTTTATTTCTTTTATTTATTCTAGTTTTATTTCTTGCCCCTAGGGCCTGGAAAAGAAGAAGGGCCAAAGTCTCAGGAAATGGGGTCGGTTTTGAAACCCCAAAGGCCAAGAAGGGGGCTCCATGGGGCCCTTGTTTTGCTTAGTCTAGGCCTTGGGTTGAGGAAAAATACAAAAAGGGGGGGAGGGGTTTGAAGTCAGGCTTTGTGTGGGCTTGTTGTTAAATGTGTTTTACCCCGCGGAAAGCCCCTACCATCCTATGTTCCTGTTCTCTTTTATGTTTATGTCAACACTCCTTTTCCTCAAGGAAAATTATTATTATTAATATTATTATTATTATAGCATAAAAGGATTCACCTTAAATTGGCTGAACCATCCTGAGCCGTGAAAAAGGTTCCTGCGAATGGGACTGAAAGAAGCCCCAGGCTAGTTTCGAAAAGGGATATCATGCCCCTTTTGCTTTGTGCCACTTCCCTGACTTTTCCCTTTTTCTTTCTCCCCTCCCTCCAGATGTAAATCCAAATGGAGCCCTCGGAAAGTGGAGGCCAAGTCCAGCAGCCAAAGGAGCCCCAGCCTTGGGGGAAGCTGGTCCGGTTGGGGGTGGAAGAAGCCGAACCCGAACGGCATATTTTGCTGAAGAAAGAATGGACCATTGGGAGGAAAAAAGGTATGGCTCCAGATACACCTGGCGTGTAAGACGGCACAGGGCTGTGCAAAAGAGTGTTCGGCCTCTTGTTTGCATGGTTTTTTTTCTTTTCTTGTCGGCTAATGAGAGAAATTTAAAAATCTTAAATGTATTTTAAGAGGGCGACTAAAATGGTGAAGGGTCTGGAAACCATGCCCTATGAGGAACAACTTAGGGAGCTTGGAATGTTTAGCCTAGAGAAGAGAAGGTTAAGAGGTGATATGATCGCCCTGTTTAAATACTTGAAGGGATGTCACATTGAGGAGGGAGCAAGCTTGTTTTCTGCTGCTCCAGAGAACAGGACTCGGAACAATGGATGCAAACTGCAGGGAAAAAGATTCCACCTCAACATTAGGAGGAACTTCCTGACAGTAGGAGCTGTTTGACAGTGGAACACACTCCCTCGGAGAGTGATGGAGTCTCCTTCCTTAGATGTCTTTAAGCAGAGGCTGGATGGCCATCTGTCGGAGATGCTTTGATTGGGAGTTTCTGCACGGCAGGGGGTTGGACTGGATGGCCCTTGGGGTCTCTTCCAACTCTATGATTCTATGATTTGCACATGTTGGTATTCTAGGAGACAGGCCGCGGGATCGCTGGGGAGTTTGGTGGCTTTTCTTTGCGTGGCTAAGTCTTAACAAATAGACTTTTCAAAGCTGGGCTTTACAAATACTTCCTGCCTTGCCTCCTGTTTTCTACGCGTCGAAGTTTGTCACGCAAAGGCAATAGGGGGTTTATCCCGTGAATATCCTGGGGAAATGGTGGAATTACATGAAAACATTTTGCACCGTGTAGCACGACACCTGCCATTAAAGTGGTTGCAAAGAAGCATTAATGCACATCTTTTTCCTTTTGGGATTTTGGCGACGGTGCGTTTCCGATATCTCTTTATTGGTGCAATTGTGTGTGATAGTCATTCGTGTCAGTCTCTCTTTAATACCGAAATTAGGCCCAGTGTGATAAACTAGTAAACTGGTGTGTGTGTGTGTGTGTATATATGTGTATATAAATATATTTTAAAGGTAAGTTTGAAACATAATGTACTCTGTCCACCTTATAGTTCAAGGAACTTCAGTAGTAGTCTAGTAGGTGGAGTTAAAAGCCTGTTTACAGTTACTTTGTTGGGCGGTTTTCTAAGGCATCCATATTTCACAACATGTTTTCAGATGTCATTTTAAAGAAATATGTTACTGTGAAGTTGTTCTTGGGTTGATGTCTAATCAGTGCTCCCAGCTTATTTAGAAGACTATTGAACTAATGATATAAACAATCAAAGCTTTTCTCGATATGAATTCTGTCACCAGGTTTTCACTTCATTCATGATGACTGTCATTTCAAAATCAAGTCATTATTAACATGGAGAAGACTGTAAGAGTGTATACCTGCTTTTCCATGCACTTCCTTTTTTGTAAGCTGTTCTAATGTATGCTGTTACAGCAAAGTTGATAAATGAATACAAGAACAGGAATTAACCAAACTGAGTGTTAAAGCAAAGATTTCATGTTTTAACTTGTATGTTGCTTTGATGGATTTATTTTCTTGGACTAAATGTTCTGATTCTAAAGATGCAGATTTGTAGTCACCTAGAAGTTAAAATTTTGGTACAGAGAATGCTGTAATGTGTGCTCACATTTTAAAACATAAGATCATCACCCACAATGATGGGTGCATATAGAATTGCTCCTTCACGTATTTGCTTGGAATAAATCCGTGCAAATCTAATGGGACGTTTAGTAGTCTTAGAAAGACAGCACAGTGGAAGCATATGCTGGAAAAAAATCCTGGCGCGCCCCAGAAGAAGCAGTGGGGCTCAAGCCTATATGTTTTTTCCTTTACATGTGTATGGGGGGTCCGGAAGGGAAGGGCACATTGTATATCCTGACAGTAAGGGCTGTTCGACAGTGGAACGCACTCCCTCGGAGTGTAGTGGAGTCTCCTTCCTTAGGGGTCTTTAAGCAGAGGCTGGATGGCCATCTGTCAGGGATGCTTTGACTTGGAGTTCCTGCATGGCAGGGGGTTGGACTGGATGGCCCTTGTGGTCTCTTCCAACTCTATGATTCTATGATTCTATGATTCTATGATTCTATGATTCTATATAGGACTGAATGGTTTTGGGTTTTTTTTTACCTTTTTCAGTCAGTAGCAGCACTTTTTGGAACAAAAAAAAAATGTTATCAGCTGCACTATAATATTATGGAATGTATGAAAAATGTCTGAATCTGCAAAGCTGAAATGGCTTTGATTACACAGATTCAAGGGAGACGGGTCTATAAATGACTCATTATAAGGGGGGACTTCATAAACTGAAGGGCCACATAATATGGCCAAACAAAATGGAATGGTCTTTTTCTTCACGTGCTGTTTGTCAGCATCTGAGTATGTCAGGTGCGACTGGTTGTCTACCAACCTGTGTCCACAATTCACCTGACAGCATCTGATTGGCTATTGTTAGAAGTTGAAATGCTTGTCTAGATGGATATTTTGTCTAAGTGAGCAACATTGTTTATAGGCTCCTAAGTTATTGTGACCAAGCAGGTGAAATCTACCGTATCTTGAATTGGGTCTCTGTGTGAAAAGTGACATCTTTAAAAATGTCTGAGGTCTGAATGCCTTATGAAAAACACCTTTCTTTAATGCTTGATGTTCTTCAGCTGCATTTGCACATCATGCTATACTATGATTTAGAAATAAGCATGCACACAGAAAGGTGCTGCCTCGGTAGCTTCTCTTTCCTCTCTTCCTGTATAGCTATGGGAAGGATTTTGGCAGCATTTTATTTTGCATTCCTTCAAGCTCATTTTGTTCTGTCACCTGGAAAAATAATTGTGGTTTATCCCATCCATTTCAAAAGATCTCAGCTTGATTCCATGACTTGTGGAGCTGACTTGTTTCAGTTAAGCTGCAAACCTTTGTCTCAGTGACACAATAGGCCAAGTTTCAGGGAAAGTAAACACTGGGTGGGAGAAGACTGGAGAAAACTCACAGTGGCTCCTTCTTAGGATCATAGGACTACGCAGTCTTGCTCATGTCCAACCTTGTACAATAGGGATGGGCAACAGGTCCAGGGGCTGATATGCCCCCGGCCAAACCTAGGAAGGTTTTTTTCTTACTCCACTCCAAATATTTTTAAAACCTTCTTTCAAAAAATAGTGAAATCCCCTACTAAAGCCATGGTTGGGGCAGGGAGCGGGAAATTTCCAAAGGTTTTTCCCCCCTCCTTCTCTGACCTGTTTTAGTCCCGAGGAGGCCTTTTTCCTGAACAGTAGGGTTTCTTTGGGGGGGGGGGAAGCCCACCTTGCCTAAAAAGCTGTAGGAGTGGAGAAATCTGGAAAAATCGCTTTGCACAAGGAGAGGGCTTTTTAGTTTAGTTGCGAATGGATGGCTTGGCCTTATACAGCCTGTGGGCCATATTTTACCCATCCTGAATTAGAACAATGTGTCATTTACAATGTTCGGTGTTGGTATCTTTTCATAAGACCATTAAGATGTTACAAACATGTGGCTATAGTATATCTTGATTTCAGTAAGGCCTTTAACAAGGTTCCCAATGACATTCTTGCAAACAAGCTTGTAAAATGTGGGCTAGACAAGGTAACTGTTAGGTGGATTTGTAATTGGTTGACTGGCCGAACTGAAAGGGTGGTCAAAAATGGCTCCTTTTCAACCTGGAAAGAAGTGACCAGTGGGGTCCCACAGGGTTCTGTCCTGGGCCCAGTCCTATTCAATATCTTTATTAATGACTTGGATGACAGAATTGGGGGCATAATTATCAAATTTGCAGATGACACCAAATTAGGAGGAGTAGCCAATACTCCAGAAGACAGGATTGAAATTCAAAATGACCTGAATAGACTAGAAAGCTGGGACAGCGCTAACAAAATGAAATTCAATGTGGAGAAATGTAAGGTACTGCACTTAGGGCGCAAAAATGAAATGCACAGATATGGGATGGGGGACATCTGGCTGAATGAAACTATGTGTAAAAGGGATCTAGGAGTCCAAGTAGACCATAAGTTGAACATGAGTCAACAGTGCGATGTGGCAGCTAAAAAGGCCAATGCTATTCTAGGCTGCATCAATAGAAGTATAGCATTTAGATCAAGGGAAGAAATAGTGCCACTCTATTCTGCTTTGGTCAGGCCCCACCTGGAATACTGTGTCCAGTTCTGGGCACCACAATTCAAAAAAGATGTTGAGAAACTTGGAGCAGGTCCAAAGGAGGGCAGCTAAGATGGTGAAGGGTCTGGAAACCATGCCCTATGAGGAACGCCTTAGGGAGCTGGGGATGTTTAGCCTGGAGAAGAGAAGGTTAAGAGGTGATATGATAACCCTGCTTAAATACTTGAAGGGATATCATATTGAGGAGGGAGCAAGCTTGTTTTCTGCTTCTCCAGAGACTAGAATGCGGAACAATGGATGCAAGCTGCAGGAAAAAGATGGTTCTCTTAAGACGAACGGAGCTCCAATCCAAGTAGTGTGGGGCAAGGGGAGATATGGCGGTAGGAGTAAGGACTGGCGTTACAGGGGAAGGCGAGATCGATGTTTAGTATCTATCTCCCCTTCCTGTCCTACTCCTAACCAAAGGGACCTGAGAGTCACTCCAACCATACCACAAACCCTGTCTCTGCTCCTGTGCAACGCCAGGTCCATCAAAAACAAATCCCACATTATACACAACCTAATTGAAGATAACAACTGTGACCTGGCGTGCATAACCGAGACCTGGCTTGGGCCTGAAGGGGATGCTGTGTGGGCCCAGGCCCTCCCTTCCGGGTACTCGGTGAAGGACCAGAACAGGTTAGGTTGTTGCCTTGGTGCATAAAAATACCTTGTCTCTGACCAGGAACCATGTCCGTCAGACCACCTATATCGAGTGTATTTACCTGACCC